>CAUYRH010097450.1:0-49098 GCA_963574655.1 Perodicticus potto
GGCAACACCACACCTTGTGTTGAAGCAAACACAGCACCAAGTTCACCAACAGGACCACACTCCTCAAGCACAGCAAGGAGTCTTTTCTTCTTACTCCCCTCTTCCCGTGGCAAGATCTACAGCCAGGCAGCTCATCGTGCCATATGCCCCCCCCCACTCCACCTCACAGTGCTGTCTACTGTCCCCCCACTCCACCGTACAGTGCCATCCGCTGCCCCCCACTCTACCTCACAGTGCCATCTACTGTCCCCCCCACTCCACCTCACAGTGTCGTCTACTGTCCCCCCCACTCCAGCTCACAGTGCTGTCTGCTTCCAAATGCAACCACAAGGGTCCTTGTAAGAGGGATGCTCAGCACAGGGAGGCATGAAGGTGGAAGTAGAGGGCCTGTGGTAAGAGGGAGGGCCACAAGCCACTCCCTCTGGCCACACCCAGCAGAAACAGGACTTCCCACCAGCCTCAGCGGGAACCCACCCTGCCCACACCTGGACCCTTGCCTGGTCGCACTCATTTTGGACTCTTGACGTCCACAACTAGCAGAGAACAAATGTGTGTTGCTTTAAGCCATTAAGTTTGTGGGACCTTGCCACAATGGCCACAGGCAGTGAACACACCTGTCACACTGTGGATGTGCTCAGTACCCTCCTCCCCTACAAAACCACCTTGCAGTTTACATCTGACACCACTTTGGGCACCGATGTTGGTGTGAAATTCACTGATATGCATGTGCATACAAGCTGGCGCAGCCCTGGGTACAGGGTACAGCGTGAAGGACACCCCCTTCCTAAGGCCTCCCGTGGCTCTGGGAACCCACCACAACAATCACTCCCTGGGCTCAGAGAGCTTTCCCCACACAAAGAACATTCCCTTCAAAGAACCAAAGAAATGGTTCTTCTGAGAAAGGTTTTGTGGAGGGAGGGCAGGGAGGGTAGGGCAGACTAAGACACACACTAAGCTGCCCCACAGTTAGCCCTCACCTGCAGCAACTCATCACACTGCTCTGGACAGCACCAGGCGGGGGGGCGCACAGGGTGCGACGGCCCAAGCAGGGCAGAATGTGGGGCCCAGGCTGAGGCCGGGGAGGTTTGCCCCTGCAAACTCTGAGGCCAGCCCCGTGGGCGTGGGTTCTGCCCACATCCATGCCACCGCACTGGCACCAGCTCCGTTTTCTCAGCCAACCCCAAATGTTCTCTGTTGCAAACACCCATAAAATGACTCTCGTTGACAGTTCTTTCCCTGCTGCTACTTAATTAGTTTCCCAACCAGTTAATCTAAGCTTTTCACTTTCCTAATACCCAAAGTCATTCTCTCCCTGTGGGAGGGAACCTTCACCCTGCAGGGCACCCACGACCTGACAGATAGCCCAGTAAGGTGCCAATCACAGCCTGCCTTCCTGCCTCCCCAACATGAAAGTGTAGGCTACAGACACCCCTACACTGCCCCGCCACCTCTCTTCTGTCACTAAAAGTGCTGTGCACAGAGCAAAGGGCTGAACAGACGGCACCAAGTGGGCACTGAGATGTAAAGCCATCTTTAGACCCCTCTCTTAATTAATTATGGGTGTCCTAAAGTCCCCTACTCCACAGCACAGGCACACAGGGGAGGCAGAGGGAAGAACATGGGCGTCTAATTACGGTCCTGACTGCAGGTGGCAGTGATTACTACTTTGTTGTCCTGCACTCACCACTTGTGTAACTGGACAGTCCTGGTGAGACAGAAAGGCACTCACTGAGCACTGAAGGCCACCAAACCCTCTCAGTGTGGCCTGAAATTTAAACACGGATTTTCAGGGAAAGACTACTTAAAATGTTTACAGCAGAAATTCAAGCAGTAAAAAGCTGAGGACAGCCAAGTGACTCACCTGCGGCCAACCAGCACAGACCAGCACACTCTAAGGCCCTGCCTACAAGGGCAGACACCAGGCCTCAACCTCAGGCACTCCCCGTCCCACATGGGGAGCCCCCATGGAGACAAGTGGAAGGTCACTCTGTGCTGAAAGGTGTCCTGGGGCAAGAGGCACATGGAGGAAGGACTCGGGTCTGACCTGGGCTAACCTGTGTCCTCTCTTGGTGACCTGCAGAGGACTATCTGCTCCATTCCTGACCACTTGGCCCGCTCACTCTTGCATGCTCTAACTCCTTCCCTCTGCGGGCTCAGGCCCTCCATGGCTGCTCTAATACCAGGGGCATAGTCCTAATACTAGGACTGCCTCATGCAGTTCCTTCCCTGTCCACCCTCCACTCTCTCAAGGGCAACTCAGAGGCCAGAGGTCATACCAGTCAGGGGACCCAGCGTGCCTGCACATGACTGTGGTCAGCCCTGTGGGCCAGTCTCAGTGACACCTGGCCTGCCTAGACTAGGCTCCTCACTCATAACATGGTGTGCATCAGATTCCAGCTAGAAACCCCCACGGCACCCTCAGGAGCCTGCTCCGTTCCTGGCTGGCACTGGTGGCTCTCTTGCCCTCCGTGGTCTCTGTGTGGGAATGGCCATGCAGGACAGAGCCACGGGAGCCCACACCCACCCCTGCCTCAGAGACACCTCGAGAGCACCCTCCAGCCATGTTCAAAGGAGATGGGGAGGAGGGTGGCAGTGTACAACAACAGCCCCCATTTCCAGAAAACGACATCCACACAGAAGGTCCAGTGACCCCCAGAGGATGTTCCCGGGCTCTATTCTAAGGGGTGACGTCTCATGCATCACAGTAAATTGGACATTAGGGGGAAAGGATACAGCACTTGTCAACAAATGGCTCCAAACTTCACCTTTGACCCCTCACCTTTGATGACAGAAAGGGTCTACCTAATCCCTCTGGGATTAATTATATCCACACCTTCCTCACTCACCTTTAACACAGCAGAAGAACTTAAATTTGGCCCAAAGATGCTCTAAGTAAGGCAAAGTGATCGCTGGAAGCCCGAACTGGAGCCCAGGGCCCTCCCTGCCCACCTCAAATCCCCCCAACTTCCAGCCACCAAAGGATCTCTGCAGATACTCCCTTCCAAGGCTCAGACGCTCTTGCACACATAACATGCATTTACAGACTTTACCCCCAAAATACGAAGAGAAGATTTAATTGTTACAACCCCCTTCCCCCACCACAAAGAGGCAGAAACTAGTCTTACTTGTCATGATTAAATAAAGATAGGGTGCAAGATTCACCGAAGGCCCAGTGCCCAGATAAACAGAGTGGCGCCAGGGGCAGGCACCACATCCCTCAGCACCCTGGAAGCACCTTCAAACCCCCCTGGCTTGCCCACAACTTCTGGCAACCCACAGCCTGCGCTGGCCCTGCCTGTGCCCCAGCCTGCCGTGGTGTCCCCAACCTCAGAGACAGAAGCCCCACATGTGCCTATGAGTCGGCCTACAATGTAGACGCTGCTCATACATCTGTCACCACTGGCAAAAACCTTAAAGATATAAACTACTTGACAAATATTTAAAAACAAAGTTTATTATTTGGGAAAAAATAAGTTAATTAAAAACAGTCTACATAAGAAGAGATACCTTTCCTGAATGGGCACATGGTCTGGGCCTCTGCTTCCTGGGTGATTCTGCCACAGCAGCCTGGTCCCATCAAGGCTGATTCTCTACTGTGGCAGGGGGAGCACAGGAGGGAGTTGCCAGAAATATTCCAAAATTTTTATTGAAATAGCACCTGATTGCATCCAGTTAAAAATGTGTATTAAGGCTGTTAAACCTGTATTATGTGTACAGAGGCCTACTTTTGGGGGGGAGGGCTGAAGTTTCAGAGTCCCACTGAAAGAAAGAACTCTCAGCTAAACACAGTGGCTCATGCCTATAATCCCAGCACTTTGGGAGGCCAAGGCAGGAAGATCACTTGCACCTAGGAGTTTGAGATTAGCCTGAACAACACAGTGAGACCCCATCTCTATAAAAAGTAAAAAGCATTAGCCAGGTAACCTGTGGTCCCAGCTGTGTGGGAGGCTGAGGCAGGTGGATCCCTTGAGCCCAGGAGTTCAAGGCTGGGCAATAGAAAAAGATCCTTTCTCTGTTAAAAAAAAAAAAAAAAAAAAATAGATAGATAGAAGTCTCCCAAAGAAAAGTCCAAGTTTAAAGTAATTTTTAAAAATGAGCAGCTGAGCAGAGGACAAGACAGGAAAGCTGGTTTCCTGAGGCCTAACAGCCTCGAAGGTCCCTACAGACAGCAGCAGCGGGGAGGGCCTGGCTCAGGGGCTGGGGAGCACCTAGTCACTGACCCCACTGTGACACCCCAGCGCTCAGATCCACGGCTGGACAAAGAAGGGCCTTCCTCCCCCTCCTGGAGCAAGAGCCCTGCAGGGAACACAAAGGGGATTAGAATAATCTGAAGACTGATCCACAAGACATCTTCCCCAGTTCCCTGTCTTGTTCCTCCCTTTCCTTTAAATATGAAAGATCTCCAGGCCAGAGGAAGCTTCTCTGCCCCTTGGACAGTGCTGTAACTAACTTCGTAATTGTTCTGATTTCTACAATCTCTCTGAATTTATATTCATAAACACATCTTCTAGAAAAGAAGGCAGACCCCACAGCACCGCAGGCCAGAAGCCAGCTTCGTTCTGTGAACATCCAACACACAGGCCCTACTGCGGCTAAGCCAATGTATGGCCATGGCCAAGCCTGAGGGTGTAGGAAAGACGCGAGAGCCCTGCTTGGGCCCAACCGGCCCTAGTCCCTCCCACACATGGGTCACAATGAGTGACAGCAGTACATGGTGAGAGAATGACACCATTCCTCTCCTAGAAGCCTGCCCTGTTACAAACCCCGGGCCCTCCACTGAGTGATGGCACAGCCTCTCTGAACCTTGGTCTCCTCATCTGTGAAATGGCACAATATCTACCAGGCAACATCCTCATGAGGACCAGGCCAGAGAATGTGCATGAAAACAACGCAGAGCCTGGGGCTGGGCAAGCCGCTCCTCCCAAACCTTCCAGCAAGCTAGAAGCCAGCACATGCCACCTCTCTCCTGCCAGGAGACTTCTCCCTGCCGTCAAGGGCCTGCACAGTCGTGGTTCTGCAGGAGTTCATCCTCATGCAGCCTTGTGAATCCCAGCAGGTAAGAGCACCTCCATAGGAAGGATGTCCTGTGGTGGCACCTCTCCCCACAGCAGCCACTGTAGCTTCCAAAACATCGGATGTGGGGACGCCCTAGGGGAGAACAGACTGCTCCTTTTGCCTGCTCAGGAAGCTTCCTGAGAAAGCTCCAGGCTGGAGGACACAAGGCCAGGGTGTGAGCCAGCAGCTATATGCTAGTGCTCTCCAAGAATCACTGGTTCCCAGCCTCACCCTGCAGAGATTCAGACACGGGGCAACGTCTGCACAGCGATGGCTCACAGAGCACTGGGGTGGGGGCTTGGCTTCGGGGGAGAGGGAGAAAACCTTGTGCAACGGTTCCTCAAGTCAGTAGGGCCGGTGGCAATACCCCTCCTCCTGTGACCCCCCAGGAGCCCCAGCATAGCACCAATAACAACAGGAGTCTGTCAAGAATGAGGAGGGCGAGGTCCTGAGAGCAAGGAGACCCCAGACTCTCTCCTGTAAGAAGCCAGAGCCCCCCACCCTCCATGAGTGCTCAGGAGTCCTCTGAAGACCCAACCAAGCCTTATACTTTTAACATGCACACAAGAGCACCCACATCCATTTCTCTGGCCGGGCCTTCACATCCTAGGGGACTGACAAACCCACAAGCTGCCCCCACAAGAGCCACGGACCCAAGAGCTAGAAGAGTTCTCTCTGTTAAGTGCAAGATCAGCCTGTCTCAGAGCAGCAGCCCTGCCCGTCAGACGAGGGACGAGGCCCTGAAACGGGCAGCGGCATGGCCGAGCCTCAGGACACAGTGTCCAGACACTGTGTGGTCAACCCCAGTGACAGGAAGCACCTCAAGTAGACTGAGGGCCAGCAGGGCTGGGGTGGGGAGGGCAGGAATATGGCATTTGATGGGTACAGAGTCCTGGAGATGAGGGGATGACGGCTGCACTTACGTGAAAGTGCTTAATGCCACTCAACTCTACACTGAGTGGCTCGGGTGCTAAATGGTGTGCTGTGCTGCAATCACCAACAAGAACAGATCAGATCATCCCTCCACCGTGGAGGGCAGGCCCCCCGCAGGCCCCCATGGGATGCTCCTGGCTTCCTTCTGACCTGCTGCTGCTCTGCCAACAGCTTCCAGTGACTTCTGGACTCTGATGATACCAGCACCTTAGCTTTGCCTCAGTCCCCAAAAGCTCAAAAAAAAGTGGCACAGTTTGGTAAAATCATAGGCAGCATTGTACAGAACCAACAAAGGCAGCAGAGAAAGGCTTCCAGACCCTTCCTTTACCCACCCTGGATCTGGGGGGCCAACCAAACCTCTCAGGCTTCTACTTGTCACTGAGGCTGCCCTGAGCCCACCTCACCTCAGCCTGCATTGGGTAAATTTCTTTTCCTTTTTTGGAAAAGTTGCCTCTCCTCCACACCCACCAGTTACAGGATACGTGGATGTATTGAAAAAGACATTTCCCAAAAAAGGAAAAGAGATTCCCAAAGTCGTTCCAATCTCAGAGCTGCCCAGAGTGGCAACGTCAACCCCTGGAGCTACACGAGGCCCACTGCCCTAGCCCAGCACAAGGGCTTCTCCAAGCAGCCGTCACCAGACCAAGGGGCTGCTCCCCGACCCCTCCTGACACCCACTCCTCTCCAGCCCCAACCCCGCAGGGCTGAGATAGCTCTCTCTGCTCCTCAGAGCTCTCAGGAGGGTCCCCCTTCTGCTGAGTAACTGCTGAGCGTCACCGCATCCCCAACGTTACTTCCAAGAACACCCCTCATCCTACCTTCTCTCCCTCCCCATCTGCCCTCCAGCCCCGCAAGCTAGGAGCAAAACTCCCTTAGCAAGGTTCACAAAGCTGGTCAGTCATTACTAAATGCTGCTGGGTCCAGAGACCAAGAACTACCAACAGCCCAACAGAGAGAGAGAAAAAAGTCACAAGCTAGTGTGTAAGATAACATTTAAGCAAATGAAAACAAATAATAACATAGTACGAAAGTCAGATACAATTCAAAACAGACTGTGACTAAGTGTGGAGAGCACAGACCAGCCATAAAATGCCCCGTGATTATTCCCCGTGAAGATTTGCCGAGCTGCAGTATCTCTGTGCCCCCAGGTCAGAGACACACACGTGTAGTCCCCAAGACCTGTGGCCACGTGGCATGTCCCACAGAGACCCCTCCAGATCCTGGACAGGCATGTTCCATCTCATTCCACAGCTGGTGCCAGGCCTCTCAGTTCTGGCCTTCTGACCAGTGAGTGCTTTTGTGCTGTTTAAGAACAGAACCATATACCAAATCAAATCTATATTTTAATTTTTTAAATAAATAAAAATATGAATAAACCAATGATTAAGTCACTCAGGGCTTCTCAGCCTTGGCACTGTTGACACTTTGGGCGGGACCCTTCCTTGCTGTGGGGGCTGTTCTCTGCATCAGGGGACACTCAGCAGCATCCCTATCCCAGCTGTGACAATAAAAGATGTCTCCAAGGGCCAGGCATGGTGGCTCACACCTGTAATCCTAGCACTCTGGGAGGCCGCAAGAGAACTGCTTGAGCCCAAGAGTTTGAGCTTGCTATGAGCTAGGACGCTAAGACGCCATGACACTCTACTGATGGCAACAAAGTGAAACTCTGTCTGAAACAAAAAAAAAAGATGACTCCAGACATTGCTGTGAGGCCTGGGAGGCATGATACCCCAAGCTGAGGACCACCACTCTCTTCTAAACACTCACAGGAAAGCTCTGGCAGAGTGCTAGCTCAGCCCACACCTGCACCTGCCTGGAAAGATCATCTCCTACTCTGGGTCTCAGGCTCTGCAGCTGACAGCGGTGGAAGTCTCAGCTGTGGGAAAGCTGACCGTTGACTTGCAGCTGGGCTCTGAGCTATTTGCTTGTCCTGGGACACAGCCATGAAGAACAAACCCCAAGGACCACCCCCTGCGGAGACCACAGGACATGGGATGGCACCTCCAGCCCCGCCTCCCCCAACCTGGCCTCCATCACGGCCGCCACCTCCTTGCAACTTTTTCCATGTGACACAAAAGCACCCTCAGGGACACAAAGTGTCCCTATAGGGGACACTTTGGGAATTTCTGCAGGACTGCTGCTGCCCCACTCACGGACGCAGTGCCACTTCGCTCCTGGAGAGCAACACGTGTAGGCCCTGCTCTGGGCAGAGTGGCACCAACTGGTCAGAGGGCAGTCTCTGCAGCTCCAAGGTCATCTGCCATAAAGCAGCACCAGGCCCAACACCACCAGCTTTGGCCGTGTCCTGTGCCCTCTCTTCAGTCCAAGTTTGTCCTAGGGTTTCTTTCTTGCCCCACATCCCTGGCTCAGTCCCATTTCAGCCAGCATCACATGATATGTCACCCAAGCAATACCTGGGCTCCTGGGAGACCAAAACACTGCGCCTCATCACTGGGGAGCTGCTCTCGGGGCCCAGAATGGCTCCGCATTCACAGTAGCATGAGGCAGCCCCAGGAGCTCAGCCTGTGCCACTGAGCCAAAGAAAATAACAGATTTTGCTGGACTTCAGATAGACCTAAGGAAAGATTTCCTGACAGGAATACCACTCATCCAGAGAGCTCTACTTTTGCAGTGGTTCATGGTCCCAGTCAGGCCTGAATGTAACCCAGTGACCTCTTAGGTTGCTTTACACTGTTAAGTCGGCAGGTGACTTATGGACAAGTCAGCCAACCACAGGGCCGGGGGCAGGGGAGCAGGTACACCCCAGAGCTTGCAGGAGCCCCGCCTCCACTCCAGGGCCACTGCCAGGAGACGGCCCAGGCAGGAGAACACAGGGCGAGGGTCCCTCCTCCGGAAGGCGAATCTGAGTTCCCTGCTCCCACCTCTGGCACCCATGAGGCCCGTCAGCACTCGCCCCCTACCCCCGCTCCAGAGCAGACTTCCCGCAGCAAACCTTCTGTGGCCCATTCACAATGTACATATACATTCCTCAGAAAGAATGAGAAGGAAGAACATTCTTCTTAAGAAGGAAACAATGAGGGTACAGTCGATAGAGAACAAGTCCGCTATCATACCTATTAACCCATCCCAGAAACAAAAGTATAGAAAGTATCACATCAGCTATAATGACCACCCCAAAATCCCAGGGCCCTGACAGTCGGGAAGGTCCAGATGTCTGCCTCAACCCTGTGGCAGAGAAAGAGACTCTGGGAAGGACACATGCGGTCAGCCCATGTCACATGATTGTGACTAGACCATCCAGGACAGCATCGATTTTAAAATGCCATCTATACGTATGCTCACACAAACACCCAACCCCAGGGAAGAGCAGCCAGGTCTCCCAGCTTCAGCCCTTCACCAAGTTGGAATGCAGTCCTACTTCAGGTGAGTCAGGAGGGGCTGAGCTCCTTTATAGGAAATGTCAGGAGAGAAAATGGGTGGAAAAAGAAAAGCCAGAAATTCCACCTGGTTGGTTTTAGGTTTGGCCTCTGGGGCAACAGCAGCAAACACTCGTCCAGCCCGGGAGCAGGAGGAGAGCAGGTGGTGGTAGAGCAGGCAGAGCCTGTGTGCCTGGGGCTCGGTGACCAGATGAGCACAGGCCCCACTGCCAGTCTATGAGGTCAGCTAAAAGCCAGAGCCAAGATCAAATGGAAGCAGCCAGGAGACTAGGGACAGCCCAGGTCTACAGCAGGTGAGCACAGGGTGCTCTCGCCCACCTGCCCCACCCACACCTGCACCCAGGATGCTGCGACTCCTTCCCCTGACCACGAGTGCTCTGACCAAGTCCAAACGCCTTTGAGCCTTCAACAGAGGTGACTTCCCCTCACTATTTCCTCTCTCCACGAACACCGAGGAGGATGCTTCAAGCCAAAGGTCCGGGTTTTAGGGCCGCCCCTGCCGGCTACCTCCGTTCTTCAAAGCATTCCAGATTCACGAGCTGAAGCCCCAGGGGAGCACACAGCTTCTGCACTCACATCATCACCGGACAACGTGCAGCCAAGGGCGCTGCTGGAGGTGCGGACGAGACACGGGGAGGACACTCACCATCTCATCCAGGGCGTAGCGCAGGAGGCCGTGCTCGTAAAGGATGAAGAACCGTCGCTGCCATTTCTGCAACAGAGCAAGGGGGGATGGTAAGGTGGGTCCCGCAGGGCCCCAGACCTCAGCATGCTGAGCCCCTCGTCTAACAGGCCTGAGCTAAGGAACATTAGCTTCACGGATTCATTTCTGGAGCAGATAGCAGAAGAGAGAACCAAGGCCCGAGAATGGCAATTCATTAGCCAGGACTGGGCTTGGATAAAGGCCCAAATCATGAGTGACTTGTGTCGCCACATGAGTTACTGAGATTTAACAAGAAGACTGTTTTGTAAAACATGGAAGTTCCCCAGGAGCAAAAGCACTGTGTGTGTCTACCCCTCTGTGTCCCCACGGCACCCAGCCCAGAGGGCAGGCCCGGCGTTGTCAGGACTCATGTGATGAACAATGTCACACACCAGGACACTGACTCACCACTCCTGAGAAAATGTGGGACACTGCTACACAAGGGGATGTCCTGATGCCCCCTGGGAGAGAGGAGTCAAGGACAGCCAGGCTCTGGCCTCACAAAGGTGAGACGAGCTGAGGAAAATGGGAACAGAGGACGAGGACAGTGGAGAGAACTGCAACTTCCAGGCAGCAACAGAGCAGCAGAGAGCATCGCCCTGTTCTCTACTCCCCACCTGGAGGCCAGGCCGCAGGGGCCACGGCAGTCAGATGCCACCAGGAGCCAGGACGGAGAGGAGAGCAAGGGCACACACCTTCCTTTCTGTGGGAGAAGGGCCTGGTCTCCAACACAGGGTGCTGGCCCATGTCACGCCAACACACAGAGCTCCTGAACCCCAAAGGACACCACGAAGGCCGTGACCAACTTCCAACATTTCAGAAGGCCCAACGATGTTCAGATTTTTACTGGCAATAAGTCCGCAATAACTAACTATAAAATCACATCTCTCCTTGGGCCAGAATTATATCATTGACAATAATAACTTTCCCATCAGAACCTGAAAATGGCAATTCTGCTCCACCTTTAATACGAAGCAGGAGAGTGAACTCCTTGCTGGAAATTGCAGTCCAGCTGGACCAGTCAGTCCTAAGTCCCTGCCCCAACCCAGGGTGACAGATAGGGGCTCCAGCAGCCTTTGCAAAGAGGGCTTGCTCCATGCAGGGTGCCTGGGGGCAGGGGGGCACCCAGACACTGCCAAGGCTATTTCCAGGAGTATTTCCAAAGCTCTTGTTGTCTCTGAAATCAAACCCCATTCCAGAAGGAATCCCAAAGACCAGAGACACAATGCAAGGTCTGTGGGGCCAGAACTCGAGGCCCTGAGGCCCTGAGGCCCCATCCAGATTATAAAATTCATGGTGAGGAGGGGTGAGCAGCAGAGACTCAGAAAAAGGGAAAGGGGAGCACCCAGAGATGAGGGGACAGGAAGGGGGCCCGAAGCAGAGTCTCCCAGGGTCTAAGCAGCAGTACCCACAAGAGGGCTTGGGAGGAAGGGCAGTGTTTTAACTAGAGTTAAACTCAAAGGGACTTCCAGGCAGAGGAACAAACTCTGAGACAGTATGAAGCTGGACTGACCTCTCTGGCAGACGCCCCCAGGCAACGTGAAGTTTACGGAGAGGTCAGGGATCCCCAGGCTGCATTCACCAGAGCTCACTGAGGTGTAAGGGGCAGGACTGGGCACTGAAGGGACCAGGGGCCAGCTTAGCGTAACACCAACACTTGCTGAGCTGCTCTTTTGCTTCTTCCATTCCCCGGTTTCTATAAAAGTCAGGTGCTGGCCCACCAAATAGGCAACGCCCATGTTAGAGCATCTCACTTTGAAGGAAGGACGCACGACTATGTGCAGGGTGGACATAAAGTTGGTGCACAAGTCCCCCCTGTATATTAAGACTTCTTCCGTGGGACCTACAACATTGCCAACCTGGAGGACCCTCTGAACCTGCCAGCCCAGAAACCTCAGTTCAACTCCCAGCCTCTCTGCCCCATTCCACCGACAGACCCTCAGATGGCTCCTCCCACCCAAGAATTCACTGTGACACTCTTACCCGAGACCGGTGTACTGGGTTGTCAAAGTCAGTCCCATCTGGAGCCAGGAGCAGCCAGCCGCCATAAATGGGCTTTGCCTATAGGAGAAAAAAAGAGGGCAGGTGATCAGCAGCCTGGAACCAGAGAGAGGACAGGCCACGTTATGGGCCAGCACTCCTGCGGGGACTCTGCAGCACCCAGTGTGCAGAGGGGACCTCAGGTACCAGCAGGAGTCTGAGGACCAGTAGAGTACAGGAGCCCCTAACGTACGTGCTGCACCCTCAGGTTCCTGAACAAGCCACCAACATCAGGAAAAACGGCATTTTATTCAACAAATATGTGCTTGTCCACATGTCCCACGCACCAGGAATGTCACAAGAACGACAGAGTCTTTAGCGCCAGAAGATGGAAGAGAGTGCTCCATGATCAAAGTCAGCTCTGGGCAGAGAACCACCAGCTGACATCAAGAAACCTTCCAAGCTTCAACTTTCCCCTTTGAAAAGTGCTCATGTGAGGATTGAGGAGGTAATGCAAGCAAAGCCCAGCACAGGGACGCGAAGCAGGGCACACTGGGGGCATCAGGCTGGCAGGTGCTCAGACGGTGAAGTGAAGGTTACCCTCCTCCACTTAAGACCCAGAGACCCCACTCCCGGTCTACATACCAAAGAAAGCAAAAAGCGGGGGCCCCAATAACAACCTGCACATGAACGTTCACAGAGTATTGTTCATGATCGTCAAACGGTGGTAGCTGCATTAATGTACACAGCTTGGTTTTAATAAAAAAAAAAAAAAAAAAAAAAAAAAGATGGTAGCAGCTGAAAGAGTCGTCAGCAGACGAGCAGATGAGCAATTATGGTCCAGCCACAGGATGGAGCGCCATTCAGCCATAAAGAGCAGAGCCCGGATCCTGCTCCCACACGCCGAGCCTCGGAACATGATGTTAACTGACAGAGGCAGACACAGACGCTCGCCAACGCCAGAATCCACTTACATAAAGTACCAAAAGTAGGCAGATCCATAGAAGCACAGGGGTGGTTGCCAGGAACTGACGGGAAGGAATGGGGAGTGACAGGGAGTCAAGGTTTCTTTTTAAGGTGGTGAAAATGTTCTGGAGTCAGATAGTGCAGAAGGTTGCAGAACATCATGAATATGGGAAAACTCACCAAACTGTACACTTCAAAAAGCTGAATGTTATGGTATGAGAGTGAAATCTCAATCTTAAACTGCATGGGAACAGAACAACACTGGGCACAGTGTCTGGCCTCTAAGTTCCAACAGATGTTAGGCACTGTCACATTCTTTACTGTTCACAGTCTCCCACCCCTGAGACCTCAGGGAGGAGCTGAACTTGGTGGCAAGGCTGAGACCGACACTCCAGCTCTGTCTCTCTTATAGTAAGAAGACAGTGGAAAAGGAACAGCCTGGCCAATTCATCCACTACCCTTAGGAAGGCTGCTGCTTTCTAACACTCTCTACACTGGGAGCCCTGCCATGCCACCTCAGCCAGCACCTGTGGGCTCTGTGGCTCAGAAAGGGCAGGTCACTTGCCAGGGGCCACACAGCCTCCAGGCAGCACCAAGAACCCTCTCTTTCCTTGGCTTCTTTCTGCAGGGTTCTCAAGACCCCTGGGAAGCAGTGGCTTTCCTTGTGAACAGAGTGGGTGATGGAGGTTATGTGTCCAGGGTAGGGACTGGCTGCAGGTAGGATGAGAGAGACTCATTTTGATCAAATGAGAGTGGGCACTGGCCATTAGAGGGACATGGCACAGGAGGGTGACGGGTGCATGGAATGAAATCCCCTCTGGGAGGACGGAAGAGAGGCAGCGGAGGTCTGCTTTCTCCAGGAACACAGTCGCACCTTGCTGTCCTGCAGCAGGCGAGCTTGGACTCCCTACACCATGCCAGGGCACACCCTAAGTGAATGCAGTACAGGCCTACATACAGCACAGGGAAAACGCACCTGGACCCACGACTCCCCACTCAGCTTCTCGCCAGCCACAGGACTGGGCCTGTGAAGTCAGAGGCTGGCCCACAAGGCCATCTCTCTGCCTCCAGCTTGACTGAGCACCACTGTTCTAACCTTTGGCTGAAAGGCTTCATGTTATCTGGATTTTCCCAAAAGGGCCAGCCTGGCACACGTGCCCTCAGGACTCTTGGGCAAGGGTCTTAACTCAGCCCTTAGCACACACCTACTCAGACCTGTGTGCACGGCCCTGCATCTTTGTGCCAGGAAGCCTGTGGCAGCCCTGCACTGGGTTGTGACTCCCTGACACTCATCAGCCCATTGGCACCAGTCCTGAGGAGCAGGCCAGGCTGTTGGGGGCAAGAAACAAGGGCTCTGGGAGGAGGAGCAGGCCGCGAGCAGGGGAAGCAGAGGACCCCTCAGGCACAGGCACAGCTGAATCAGGGCACCAAGGCAGGACGTCCACACTGTGCAGTGACCCAGACCATTTCACACCCAGAGAGCCGAGGCAGGACCAGACTCCCAGCAGCTGCATCACCACCTCCCTTCTAGCCTCTTTGGCTCCCCCCACCTAGTCCGTTCTGTCACCCCCTCAGATCTCTACTGTGATAGTCCTTCCTCAAGGGGGCTGTCCTGACCCAATCTGGTCAGTCTCCAGTGACTGACCTCTGTCATTATAATGACACACAGAAGAACTAATCTATACTTATCATTTAATTATGTAATTACATTGCCAGGACACATTCCCCCAACTCCAGCAAGGCAGGGATGAAAGTGTCCCCACCCCAGGTGCACCCTCCCTCCCAAAGTGGGTCTGCAGAGGGAGGAGGACGAGTGCCCAGCTGGTGAGCCCAAGTGCATGGGCCCTGAGCTTCCTTCTCCTTGGACAGCCTAGGACCTGCCCTCACCCCCGGGGGTGGGGGAGGGGGAACACCTCCCAAGAAGAACTGCTGCTTCTCCCACTATGTCTTGGACTATCTCAAAGTGCCACATCCACCCCACCCTGCCCCATGCCCTATAAAACAGACCATCACGGCTGTAGGTCCGAGAGACCCACAGACAAGAGGCCTCCTGGCACTGCTCACCTGCTCCTTGAGGCGGTGCCTCTAACAGGCCCTAAAAGCCTTATAATGATTTCCTGACACTCAGATGCTAAAGCAGACAGCACAGGAGGGGGACGGGGGAGCAAGCTTGGAGGCTCTGAGGGGTGAGTTTCTGGATGCCTGGCTGAGAGTTCTGAGGACGGGGCCTGAGTCCTGTTTCAAGCTCTACACAAGAGGAACCCACCCTGGGCAGGTGGTCCCAGAGGAAGCGCACGGTTCCTCACTTCATAGCAAAGCTGGCCCTGGAGACCTGCCGGCTACCCAGAGCCTTCCCTCGCAACCACACACGCCACAGGCTGTGCTTCTGGACGTCTCTGCAGAGAGGCTTCTGTGGGTCTGAGCGCAACTCCTCAACCCTCCCTCAAAGCTGTTCCAGACGGAGAGACCTGCAACTTCTGGTTTTTGGAAGAGAGAGCAGATGTAATTTCTCCCTCTGTCTCCTGCTCAATACATCTTAAAACCCTAACCATCAGCATGAAGGTGGAGACAAGGCGGGGGGGTGGCCCGAGACGGACACTATGGAGACTCCCTCAGCTTTCTCCGTCTCATCATCCAGACCAGACACTGGGAGAAGCTGGCAACTTGGAAACACCAAGAGACAGGACAAGTCCAGTGCCTGTAGCTCAGCGGCCAGGGCGCTAGCCACACACCCCAGAGCTGACGGGTTTGAACCCAGCCCAGTCCTACCAAACAACAATGACAACTACAACAAAAAAATAGCCGGGCATTGTGGCGGGCGCCCGTAGTCCCAGCTACTTGGGAGGCTGAGGTGAGAGAATCGCTTAAGCCCAAGAGTTTATGGTTACTGTGAGCTGTGACGCCAGGGCACTCTACCGAGGGTGACATAGTAAGACTCTGTCGCCAAAAAAAAAGAGACATGACAAAAATAACTCCCAACAAAAGCTACTCTTTGTAGCAGAAAAACCAGAAAGCAGTAGACAGGAATAGCCCAGCGAGAAAGAAAACTTTAGACAAGGACCACCCTACTCCAGTAAAACAGCACAGGGAAGAGTGCAGCCTGGCCCCCAAGCCAGCGGAATTGGGATCTCCACCTTGCCTGGCTGGCACATCCAAGGTGGTGTCAGAAGACACCTCCATCCTCACCCAGGAGTAATGAGGAATCTGACCCCTTCCTGCCAGAAAGGTGTCAGAGGAGGCCAAGCAGAGAGGCAGAATTTTTACCACTGCCCAGCTGTAATGGGGCAATAATGAGGGGTCTCCCCACCTCCTATCACCACTGTGTAACCACCCTCCTTCCCTGCTGGAGCAATGTCAGAGAAGTTCCAAATGAGTCCCAAAGTCACCCAACAGAACACAAAAATACAGGTTTCTGTCAAAAATCGCCATCTCGCCAAGAACCAAGAGGACTGCAAACGGAACGAACACAGATGCCAACACTAACGACAGACATGTCAGAATTATGTGACATTTTATTAAAGATTTTAAAGCAGGCTCGGCGCCTGTGGCTCAACGGGTTAAGGCACCAGGCACATACACCTGAGCTGGTGGGTTCAAATCCAGCCCAGGCCCGCCAAACAACAATGACGGCTGCAACCAAAAAATGGCCAGGTGTTGTGGCGAGCACCTGTAGTCCCAGCTACTTGGGAGCGGAGGCAGGAGACTTGCTTGAGCCCAGGAATTGGAGGTTGCTGTGGGCTGTGATGCCACAGCACTCTAACCAGGGTGACAGCTTGAGGCTCTGTATCAAAAAAAAAAAAAAAAAAAGATTTTAAAGCAGCCAGGATAAGATGCTTCACAAAGAAATTAAGAGCACACTTGAAATAAATAAAAAAATAAAACAGCAAACAAATAGAAGATGCAAGCATAAAGTAAAAATTCTGAAATAGAAAAATACAGTAACTGAAATGAAAAGCTGCTGGGTGGGCTCAATAGCAGAGTAATGGGAGTCAAGGAGAGTCAGAGAACCAGACAACAGAAACTCAGAACTGACCCATCTGACAGCAGAGAGAAAACAGACGGGAAAACAAATAAACACAAGAACAGAGTCCCTGCGTGGGAGGAGACCAAGGGCAAAGCAGAAAAAGTGCTCAAGGAAAGAGTGGCTAAAAACTGCCCAATTTGGCAATGTACAAATTCAAGAATCTGAGTGAACTGCAAAGGATAAACCCAAAGAAATGCACACCAAAACACATCATAATTAAACAGAAGAAGTTAAAAGACAAAGAAAACCAAAGACAAAGATCTTGAAAGCAACCACAGAAAACGCCACCTTATGAAAAGCGGAAAACCAAACAGAATACAACAGATTTCTTATCAGGAACCACAAAGTCCAGAAGGAAAACAAACAACTGTCGGCCCAGAACCCTAAACCACTGAAAGGGAAACCAAGACACTCTGAGAAAGAAAACTAAGAGAATTTGTTAGCAGATTTACCTAACTAACTGGCCCCAGGAAGTTCTCTAAACAAAACATAAATAATAAAAGGAGGAACTTTGGAAACCCTGAAAAGGCAACAAGAACACAGTAAACAAACAGATGGATAAACAGACTCTCCTTCTCTTGGGCTTTCTAAAGTATGTGTGATGACTGAAGCAAAAACAGTAACACTGACTAACACAGTGCCAAACATATATAAAGGAAATACCTCAGACAATTACAAACAAAGGGCAAAAGGGCATAAGCACAGAGACCCTCTTAAACTAGTAAAAGGACACGATCAGGAAACTGTGACGAGTTTTATCCATAGAATATAATCTTACATATATGTCTGTATAATGCTAACAATAAACAAATCAAAATGCAATTCTAAAAAAAAGTTCAAGTAACCCACAAGTAGTAGGAAAAACGGGCTGGGCATAGTGGCTCACACCTATAATCCTAGCATTCTGGGAGGCTGAGGCAGGTGGATTGCTTGAGCTCACAGGTTGAAGACCAGTCTGAGCAAGAGCGACACCCTGTCTCTAAAATTAGCCAAAAAGTGTTGTGGCAAACGCCTATAGTCCCAGCTACTCAGGAGACCGAGGCAAGAGAATTGCTTGAGCCCAAGAGTTTGAAGTTGCTGTGAGATATGATGCCACAGCACTCTACTAGAGGGAGACACAGAGAGACTCTGTCTAAAAACAAAAACAAAAAAATATCACAGACAACAAAAAATGACAGCCTAACATATCCATAATTATATTAAATGTAAATCATCTAAATATACCAATTAAAAGACAGAGATTAACAGAAGAGACTTTTAAAAGGACCCAGCCACTAGTCAACAATAAGTTATGGTATACTTTAAAATAACTTAAAAAGTGTAATTGTAATGTTCCACAAAAAATGGTAAATGCTGGAGGTGATGAATTACCATGATTTTTATGCCTATATCCAAACATCACATGTTCTCTATAAATACATACAACTATTTTATACCCATAATAAGTAAAAGTAAAATTAATGACCCAACTATATATACTGTCCACAAGAAATTCATTGCAAACATAACAATTTTAGGAAGGCTGAAAAGAAAAAAGAAAAAAGATACACCTTAAAAATATTAATCTAGGCTCGGCGCCTGTGGCTCAATGGGCTAAGGCGCCAGCCACGTACACCTGAGCTGGCAGGTTTGAATCTAGCCCGGGCCCGCCAAACAACAATGACGGCTGCAACCAAAAAATGGCCGGGCGTTGTGGCGGGCGCCTGTAGTCGTCCCAGCTACTTGGGAGGCAGAGGCAGGAGACTCGCTTGAGCCCAGGAGTTGGAGGTTGCTGTTAGCTGTGATGCCACAGCACTCTATCCAGGGTGACAGCTTGAGGCTCTGTCTCAAAATAAAAAAAAAAAGCCAGGCATTGTGGCGGGCACCTATAGTCCCAATTACCCAGGAGGCTGAGGCAAAATAATGACCTAAGCCCAGGAGTTGGAGGTTGCTGTGAACTGTGACCACTCCACCGAAGGTAATAAAGTGAGACTCTGTCTCTTAAAAAAAAAAATAAAAGTGATAAAAAATAAAGAAATATACAATTTATACAAGTGAGTGGTTTTGGTTTTTGTTTTTTTTGAGGCAGAGTTTCACCTTGTCACCCTTGGTAGAGTGCTATGGCATCACAGCTCACAGCAACCTCCAACTCCTGGGCTTTGGTGATTCTCTTGCCTTAGCCTCCTAGGTAGCTGGGACTATAGCACCCGCCACAACGCCCAGCTATCATTTCTTTTTTTCTTTTTTTTTTTTTTGTAGAGACAGAGTCTCACTTTATCACCCTCAGCCAAACTGCAACAAAAAGATAGCTGGGTGGGCGGCACCTGTGGCTCAGTGGGTAGGCTGTTAGCCCCATATACCGAGGGTGGCGGGTTCAAACAAAAAAAATAGCCGGGCGTTGTGGGGGGGTGCCTGTAGTCCCAGCTACTTGGGAGGCAGAGGCAAGAGAATCGCTTGAGCCCAGGAGTTGGAGGTTGCTGTGAGCTGTGATGCCATGGCACTCTACCCAGGGCAACAGCTTGAGGCTCTGTCTCAAAAAAAAAAAAAAAAAAAGAAAAATTGAGGCAAGAGGATCGCTTGTACCCAAGAGTTGGAGGTTGCTATGAGCTACGACACCACAGCACTCTACGCAGGGGGACAGAGAGAGATTCATTCGGTCTTTAAATAAATAAATAAATAAATAAAGTCATAGGATATGTGGTCCTTTGTGACTGGCTTCTTTCACTTAGCAGAATGTTTTCAAAGGGCATCTATACTGTAGTATGTATGTTCCTCAGTGTTTCATTCCCTTTTGTTGTTGAACAATATCCTAATGGATGGCAATATGACATTTTAATCATTATCAGCTGATGGGCTTTTAGGTTTTTTCCACCTATTTGCTATTGTGAATAATGCTGCTATGAGCCTTCATGCAAAGTTTTTGTGTAAACGTATATTTTCAATTCTCTTCGGTATATACTTACATTGCAGAGACATATGGTAACTTAATATATTTAACTTTTGAAACCAGATTTTTTTTTTTTTGAGACAGAGTCTGACTCTGTTGCCCAGGCTAGAATGCTATGGTGTTTGTCTAGTTCACAGCAACCACCAACTCCTGGGCTCAAGTGATCCTCCTGCCTTAGCCTCCCAAGTAGGTAGAACTACAGGTGCCCACCACAATTCCAGTCTAATTTTTTTGTTTTTAGTAGAGTCAGGGTCTCAGTCTTGCTCAGACTGGTCTTGAACTCCTGAGCTCAAGCACTCCTCCCACCTTGGCCTCCCACAGTGCTAGAATTACAGGTGTGAGCCACCATGCCCAGCCCCAAACTCCTTTCTAATCTTTATACTCTTAACAGTTTACATAATTAGTTGCTATCATGTAGTATTCACGACTTATGAGGATGTTCTAAGGGAGTTGTGTATATTAGTCATCAAATCCTTTCTATGCCTCTTTTTTTTTTTTTTTTTTTTGAGACAGAGTTTTACTTTATCGCCCTCAGTAGAGTGCCATGGCGTCACAGCTCACAGCAACCTCCTACTCCTGGGCTTAGGTGATTCTCTTGCCTCAGCCTCCCGAGTAGCTGGGACTACAGGTGCCCACCACAACGCCTGGCTATTTTTTTTGTTGCAGTTTGGCTAGGGCCAGGTTTGAACCCACCACCCTCAGTATATGAGGCCAGCGCCCTACTCACTGAGCCACAGGTGCTGACCTGACCATCATTTTATTTTTTTTGAGACAAGGTCTTACTCTGTTGCCCAGGCTGGAGTGCAGTGACATCATTAGAACTCATTGCAACCTCCGACTCCTGGGCTCAAGCAATCCTCTTGCCTCAGTCTCCCAAGTAGCTGAGACTACAGAAGTACACCACCACACCCAGCTAATTTTGGAGTCTCACTACATTGCCCAGGTTGGTCTGAAACTCCTGGCCTCAGAGATCTTCCTGTCTCAGTCTCCCAAAGTGCTACTATTACAAGCATAAACTACCATGCCCAGCCATAATCCTTACAAACTATTATTCTTCCCATTTTGTAGATGGAGAAACTGAGACGCAGGGAAATTAAGTACTTCCCAAAGTCTCAACAGCTAACAAGGGGCAGTACTGGATTTGAACCCAAGCAGATGGGCCTAAGAGTCAGTTTTATTAACCACTCAAATCTACTACCTTTCTGGGATTCTAAGAAGAACCCCAGATGCCATCCTTTGACCTCGGGAACACTCAACGTCCTTCCTTCCTCTCCTATTCTCTTCTGCCCAGCAACTCTCAATGACTCACAATTATCCCCCTTCTCAGGGGTACCCATGGGGCCCCTGAACCCCCAAGCCCATACTCACACTAGCCAATCCACTGCCAGGATCAAGGAGATTTCGTTGACGGGGAGGTTGACTGCTTCGAGGATGATGGCCAGAGTGAGGACACCTCCAGCAGGGATGCCTGCTGCCCCCACACTGGATGCTGTGGCAGTAACCCTAGAGGAGGAGAGAGGAGGTCAGGTCGACCACATTGCAGTGAGAAAAGAAGGGGGTCTTGTTGGGCCCGGGGATCTCACTCACAGCCTCCTGGCACTCACAGAATAGTGATAATCTTCACAAAGTCCAGGGGTTGCAGGTTGATCTGGGCAATGAACACTGCAGCCACACACTGGAAGAGCGCCGCGCCGTCCATGTTGACAGTGGCGCCGATGGGCAGAATAAAGCGGCTGATGTGCTTGCTCACGCCATTGTTCTCCTCAACGCACTTCATCATCAGCGGCAGTGTTGCAGAACTGCATGGGACATTAGATCAGAGGCAGCCCATCTAGTAGCCAGGCCTGGGCCCCGCCTTTATCCTCAGGCCACGCCCTGCAAGTGGCTCCAGCCCTCCCCCGGCCCACGCTCCACCCTCCGTCCCAGACCCTGCCCAATCCATCCAGGCCCCACCCATAACTCTCTACACCATTTCTCTCCCCACAGCCAGGCGGCGCTAGGGAATCTCACAAAATTCCAGGACCCCTGAAGAGTACAGCCTGCTGCTTCTCAAAATATCCACAAAAATTCACACCCAAATTCTACAGTGTCTGAGTGTTCACTGGTCCCCCCACATCCCTTCCCCGTCTTCACCAATAATAGACTAAGAATTACTATCCACGTGGAGGGTCTGGTTCTAAGAGGGCAGGACCAGCTGCAATGGATGAAAACCGGAGACAGAAAGTGGAAAGAGTTCAGAGGTTGTATCCAGAGCTGAGCACTGGAGCCCTGGAGGGCCAGGTCTTGGCAGGGAGGAAGTGATGGGGGATAGTGGGGAAGAGCACTGTCAGAGAGGAAGAGTTCTCTAAGGCAATGATTTCTTAATTTCTATTAAGGGGGTGTGGAATTCAGAACCTTATGAGACACTCATAAAATTATGGCTCCTCTACCCAGATCTAATGCTCCCAAAGCAAAATTTCAGGGGTCTGCAGACACCTGATGCCACTTCATGCCCCTTAGCTTAAATATCCTGCCCTGGTCTGCCCCAAGGTCACACCTGGACGAGGTCCCAAAGGCGGTGGCCAGCGGCGTCACGATGCCCCACAGGAAGCGGTAGGGGTTCTTACGGGTGAAGAGGAAGTAGATGAGGGGCAGCACCAGGAACCCGTGGATGGCATGGCCCAGCAGGCAGCAGAGGATATACTTGCCCAGACCGGTGAAGAGTATCCCCACATCATCCATCTCCACAATCTTGCTGGCCACCAAGAACATGATGCCCACAGGGGCATACCTAACCACACAGGAGACAACTTGCTACCACTGACCACAAGCCCAGAGGCCACATGTCCCTCACCACATGTGCCAGCTTCCCTGTGGTCAGGAGCCCCAGCAATGAGTGCTTCACTGCAGGCACCTCTCCCAGACTCAGCCATCCTGTATATCCCAGGGCTATTTCCCTTTGAAGATAAGAGATAAAGGAGGCTTCAGTGCTTCTACCACTGTGTGGGGAGCACAGTCACCAGATTTTAGACAGGTGAGTGAAAAAGCAGCACCCATCAAATGTGAGTCATTTACATTTTCCGAGTTTGTTTGTTATGGCAGCTAGTTTGAACTGACATTTTCAGCACTTTAGGAAAACTGAAAAGGCTGTGGGTCCCAGGAAGGAAGCATTTTTGGTATGCTGAGCTCTCGAGCTGATTGAATCCTCCCAGCAACGCCGTGAGGGAGCTCCTGAGTCACTGCAGATTAAACAACATCAAATAGGTCTGTAAAACAGGGACTAAAGCTACCAACCTCACAGGAATGGTGGGAGGACGAGCTGAAATCAGCTGAAAGCTTTTTGTTCATAATAAGTGACCTATATGGCAGTGCCTGTGGCTCAGTGAGTAGGGCACCAGCCCCATATACCAAGGGTGTGGGTTCAAACCCGGCCCTGGCCGAATTGCAACAACAACAAAAAAAGCCAGGCATTGTGGCGGGTGCCTATAGTCCCAGCTACTGGGAGACTGAGGCATGAGAATCGCCTAAGCCCAGGAGTCAGAGGTTGCTGTGAGCTGTGTGACGCCAAGGCACTCTACCGAGGACAATAAAGTGAGACTCTGTTTCTACAAAAAAAAAAAAAAAAGTGACCTATAAACTCCAAGTAGATTATCACCCTTTCCTGCAGTGAACATCGAAAGAGCACCCTCACCCCCCAATCTGGAGGCCTCCCTGACTGACTGACTGCTACACCTAGTTACATCCCAAATCCTTCTTATTAGCGCCATTTCTCAGCCACTTGTGCAGCCAGACGTAGCCCGATGCCCAAGTTCAGTCCAATGGGATGTGCCCAGAGGTTATACAAGCAAAGTGCTCAACGAATATTAGCTATTATTATTTACCACAGGTATGGTAAATAGGCTGGGCAGCAGTTGTTAACCCCCACTTTTCAGCTAGTGAAACTGAGGTACAAGAGGTCCTCCCCTGAAAAGTGCTTTCATTCCATGAGCAGTCAGGAGGCAGAGAAGCTTCATAGATGTTAGCATTGGAAGCAGCAACCCCAGCCTCTCTACTGATTTCTGACCTTCTAAATTCAAGGCAGAACCTGAGAATTAGAGTGGGACCATGTAGACATGAGGAGGGGAGAAGAGAGCTGGGGGAAGCAGAGGCCTCTGCACATTTTTTTTCTCACTAACTGGAGTCATTTAACAACACTCTCAATGCTAATAATCACAGATAACATTAAGTGAATGCAGACGGGCATGGTGGCTCACACCTGTAATCCTATCACTCTGGGAGGTTGAGGCAGGGGGATCACTTGAGCTCAGGAATTCCAGACCAGCCTGAGCAAGAGCAAGATCCTGTCTCTACTAAAAATAGAAAAAACTAGCCAGGTGTTATGGTACACACATGTAGTCCCAGCCACTGGGGAGGCTGAGGCAGGAGGATTGCTTAAGCCCATGAGTTTGAGGTTGCTGTATGCTGTGATGCCATGACACTCAATCCAGGGTGACAGAGTGAGACTCTTTCTCAAAAAAACAAACAAACAAAAAGTTAAGTGAAAAAAACAAACAAAACAAAACAAAAAAAAAAGTTAAGTGAATGCTCACTACATGCCAGACATTTAAAGCACTTTCTAAATGCTCTGCCTCATTCACTCAATTAATCTTCATCATGACCTATGAAGTAAGTACTGTTTTAGATCAGTTAAAGGGGAGCATTTAATTAAATTTAAATCTCTGAAATTGAGGCACTGAGCTTGGTTGTCTTGTCACCTTCCAGTGAGCTTGAGAAGAAGCCAGCATCAGTCTTAGAATGGAATACAGAATTGTCCTCATTTTATAGATAAGGAAACTGAGATACAGAGATTGTAAGCCACTTGCCCAAAGTCACAAAGCCAGGGAATGGTTAAAACTGGATTTAAATGAAATCTGGCTCCAGAGAATGAATGTAGGGTTCCCCCCACCTCACTCAGACACACCCAAGATGTCTCTGGCCAACCCCCCACCCGACCTCCTCTCCCACCACCTACCACATGATCCAGGAGACCAGCACCATGGTAGCCTCATTGAAGGAGTTGAAGAAGCGGATGAGCAGCTCCCCCTCAGGCCCCAACTTCCGCAGGGCCACACCAAAGACAATGGCAAACATCACCAAGCCCAGGATGTTCATGCCCTCCACCTCCTGCCCAACCGGAATCTTTGGGCAAGAGACAGACAGGGGTGGTAGAGATACTCAATCAACTTGCAACACTCATTGAGGGCCTGCTCTGGACACTGCTGGGATCCAGCAAAGACAAGACAGCCCCCCAGGGGAGCCCTTCCTCCCACCGCATACAATCCAAGTCCAGAGGAAATATACTTATCCCTGGGGATGACCCAGAGTGGGCAGGGCTGGAAAGGGGGAGTGTGGGGGAAGGAGGCGGGGCAGCGGTGCACTTGGGTTGTTGGGGGAGTCATGGAGGGCTTTCTGGAGGAAGGGAACCTGAGTTGGGACTTAGGCAGGAGAAGTGAACCAGGTAAACATGGGCAGTAGGTTTTAGAGAAAAGAAGCAGAATGTACAACAGCCTGGGGACAGGTGAAACTTGGGTGTTCAAGAAATGGACAGAAGGTGGCGCCCATAGTTCAGTGGGTGAGGGGCTGGCCACATACACCAAGACTGGTGGTTCCAGCCGGGCCCAGCCAGCTAAAACAACCACAGCTGCAACAACAACAACAAAAATAGCCAGGGGTTGTGGCGGGTGCCTGTAGTCCCGGCTACTTGGGAAGCTGAGGCAAGAGAATCGCTTAAGCTCAAGAGGTTGAGGTTGCTGTGAGCTGTGATGCCACTGCACTCTACTCAAGGAGACAACTTGAGACTCTGTCTAAAAAAAAAAAAAGAAAAAGAAATGGAAAGAAGAGTGGAATGAGCAGCAGGGAAACATCCAAAGATGAGGCTGGGCAGACAGGCAGGGATCTGACTTAAGGGGTACACCTTGGTCACAGATGGTGGCAAGGAACCCAGGCTTCCTCCTGAGGACACTGGGGTTCACAGCAGGGCTTCAGGCAGTGAAGAGGTAGGGTCAGATTTGGGCTTTAGAAAGACCCCTCTGGCTGCCAGGTTGAGGGTGGGTGGGAATGGGCAGGCTGGGGGCAGCATGGGAGGGGCTGGGAAGGGTGATGGGAGTAAAGGAGTAAGGAAGAGACTGGAACAAGGTGGGGCCGTGGGAAGGAAAAAAGAGGGAACACTGAGGAGGTATCCAGAAGGCAGAAGAGACAGAAATTGAGAGACAATTGCAGAGAATTTAAATCAAATTTCACACCAGACTAAGCCTGGAGCAATAGCAAAACTGAAAAGGGCCACTAATGGGCTTAGGGGTGCCCCCCCACCCCCGCCGCCGCCCTCACCTTCACGGTGGTTCCATTGAGTGTGGTCCCATTGATTGTTTTGTAGGAGGTAGTAGAGTACTGCAGGTAGAGTTGGGAAGAGTCAGTGTCAGGTGTCATCAAGGCCCCTACACCCCATTCTGAAGCTAAAAATGCTCAAAGCCTGTCCTAAGCATCCCTTAAACTGGGTCTCATTTCACGTACTGGCATCCTCACTGGGGCAGAACAATTAATAGCTTCATTTTCCACAGAGGGAAACCAAGGCTCAGAAAGGTAAATGTACTTGCCCAGAGTCACATAGCTAGAGTTAAAACCCACAGGAGGCTCTGAACCCATATTCTCATTTCTTGAATAGGAAGAGCAGGGATGGATTCTAGAGGCTACCCAAGAACACTCCCATAATGCCTGGAACATGTGTGCATGTGCATTTTTCAAGGCACTGCCTAAAATCAGGTGACAAGAGTTATGACTAGCAGTCTCCCTCCCTGTGCACCCTCCACCCCTTTGGATGCCCCCAAGGACTCACTGAGCGGAAGGCTGCAGACACCAGGTTGGAAGGGAAGATATTTCTGCAGAGATAGACACATAGGGGATTATTAGACACTGTTGGGGAAGGACAAAGTTGTCTGGGGTACAAGGTTGGCCTCTTTAGGGGGAATGGGAGGAAACTTTGAGGCCCCATTTGTACCCAAATGCAGCCCCCTCTCGTGCCTTAGCCAGACAGAGTCTGACCTGGGCTTGCACACATTTTCAGGGAGTGGGGAGTCTGAGCCGGCTTCCTCCAGCCCAGAAGATTGTGGGTTGGGGGAGAGGAATGCTGGCCTCCAGAGGCAGGCCAAGGCAGGTCATTCCAGGCTGTAGCTCCACCCCATGCTGCAAACTTAATATCCTGAGTGGCTTGCATCAGCCACTTCCTCCTGGAGTGCTGAGAAAAAGGCTGATTCCCTGGGGGGCTGGCAAGTGGGTCTTAGGATATGGGGAGATCTGGTTGGGGGGCGAGGTGGCGATGAGAGGAGATAAGAGAGAGGGCGACAAGTGTTCATTGTGTGTCTCATGAATATGCATCTGTGTTTACACAGCCACTCTTGTGTGACAGTGTCTGCTATGAGATGAAAATAGGAGCTAACAAATCTATAGCATCTACTGTGCTCCTTAAATCCTTACACCAACCCTGGGGATAGGCACTATTACCCCATTTTACAGAAAAGGAAACCAAGGCCCAGAAGAGTGAAGAAATATGCCCAGCTAACAAATGGCAAAGCTGGGGTTCGAACCCAGCCAGCTGGCTTCCTAGTCCTGACTGCTCTGCCTCCTCCCTGTCAAACCAGTGATGTGGGAGTATACCTGTGTTGGGTCTGTGTATAGCTCATCAGATGCTACTATCTTGTTGGGAGCAGGTTAGTGTCCACATGTATGGGACAGCGTCAGTGGATGGATGCCACACTCACAGTTGAGTATAATTGTGTGTGTCTTGGTGTCTGTGTATTGCCCTCTTGAGCATGTGTTTGTGGTGTTGGTGTGGCTGGTGGCATCCCCAGAGTGCCAAAGGGGTTTTATTGCACAGTGCTGTATGTGTACAACAGCGGGTACATGGCCACATGATTGTGAGATGTTACAGTTAGTCTGGGTGGCTGGCCAAGTGTGGCTTACAGCTGTTTGGCACACAGGGGAAGCCTGTGCTCATAAACAACCTTAGAGTGGGTGTGCCTGCCTGCACTCACCCAGTCCAGATCTGGGCCAGGACTCAGCTAATCTTTCTCAGCCAGGAGATGCCACCAAGCCTCCTCCCCTAGTCTCCCACCTCAGCCTGCACTGACACCTCTGAAGCTGGGGAAACCCTGTTCCGTGACTCATCATTTCCTCCCCATACTTCCAGGAAGTCCCCCACCTGGAGACACTGAATCAGCAGGCCCTACACACAAGGCTACGTGGACCCAACAATCTGCCTTCCTCAAAGGAGGGAGAAGGCCATTCTTTGGGGACAGGATGAAAGGCCAGAAGGAAAAAAAATGTGCTCCCCTTTTATAACTGGCCCCCTCCTGGACAGCCTACTAGGGACAGCCCAGACAGACCTGGAAGATGTAAGGGGAAGTGGCCAGGCCCCAGCTGAACTGGGCAGGGAAGGGACTAATAAAGGAACCTGGCTATGTCCGGGTGACACGTGGCATGGTGAGCCCAGGGGATGAGAGGCAGGCTGGTAGGGATTACTCAGATCTCCCGGTAACCCCAAGGGCTTCTTTACCCAGGGTCTCAAACGCTCTGACCCTAGCCCCAGATCTATATCCAGAAGCCCAGTCTTAGAACCCTGCGTCACCCAAAGATTCCCTCCCCAAAAGTTCCCCTTGGAAAGTCCTCCCCTCACAGGGTCCTTCTCCCTTGGACAGACAGACCCTCATGTTTCCCCACACCCCCAAGCATTACACTTTTCTGTCCTTCTAAAAAACCTCCACCTCCTTGCCTATTGCCCCCCAGGCGGATCACACTATGTATCCAGGCCCGCAAATGTAGAAGCCCCCTTCCCCGGGAGCCTATCCTTGAAATCCCCAAAGGCTAAAGTTACCCGCCGCCCCCCCCCCACACACACACACACTAACCCGCTACATTTTCCTAAGCCTTTAGAGGGGATGTCTCTGTTCTAGGGGACCCAAAGCCCTGTCCTGTCCACGTGGCCACTTCCGCACCCCCTTGCCGACATCCAGGGCAGCAGGGTCTGACCTCACAAGATCCAGGAAGGAATCCAGCACTTCCTTGCTGGGGGTCTGTCTGACAGCGTCCGTGGTCTGGATCGAGGAATTGATGGCGGCGAAGGCGGCGCCGGGCTTCAGCACCAGCGCCAAGCCCACTCCGAGCGCCGACGCCAGCAGGGTGGTGAGCAAGAAAAAGAGCAGCGCCCAGGCACCCAGGCGGCCCAGAGCGCTTGGGTCCAGGCTGGCGGCACCGCCGACCAGGCTGCACACCACCAGCGGCAAGATGATCATCTTCAGCAGGCGCAGCAGGAGCTCACCCGGGAAGGCGAAGGCCGTCTGGTGCTCGGGGCCCAAGGCTGACTTGCCGCTGGCCCCCGAAACCGCCAGCCCCAGCACCACGCCGGCCACCACGGCCACCACCGTCAGCAGTACCAGCAGGTTGGCTCGAAGGCAGCGGCGTACCTGGTCCCGAGAACGGAAGCGGCCGCCCGCTGCCTTGCCTTTGTCCTCCGTAGGGACTCCCATCGAGCCACCGTTCGCGGTGGACTCCACCTCTACTAACCCCTTGGGGTCTCCACTACGAGGAGGATCGGCCACCATGATGGGACGCACTGGGCTTCTTTAGCCTCTAAAAACTGGAAGTGCTTAGGATCAAGAGGACGCCCACGTTCCTCAGGACTGAGAGTTGAGTAACAGCGCCTGGAGGCTGGAACTTCGGAGGGCTCCTTCGAGTTGCGAATTCACAGCAACGAAGTTCCTTGGCTCTTGGAAACTGGAGTATCTGAGTTCCCGAAAGTGAGCGTTGGGGCTCCTCTGTTCTGAGGAGGGGCTATGCCAGATGCCCAAATTCTGGGAGCTTGGAGTTTGGAATACAGGAATTTCTCGGCTCGGACGTGAAGCTGGGCTCCGGAAGGTTTAAGTGAGCCCAGGTGGCGGAGGTCTTGCAGGAGGTCCTGTTGGCGCAGATCCGGGACGTCTGGATCCGGGAGGTGGAGACCCGGGGTGCCTAGGTCCTGGAAATACAGGGCTGGGTCGCCTGAATCTGGAGGCCGGGAAGCGGAGTTCTGGCAAGAGAGGACCCAGGCTCTTAGGCACCGAAGGGGAGATCCAGTCCCCTGGATATGAAAGATGGTGTGGTTCCGGATTCTAAGAGGTAGTAGTACAACCTGAGATAGAACCTCCCCCGAGGCGCCGCGTGGATCTGAGCCTTCTTTGCCAAAGCCGCCAAGACTAAGGGGTGGAGGGCGGAGCTTAAAAAGGCGGGGATCGACCTGCGGACGCCGATTGGCTGCGGACCGTTCAGTGCCCTCCCGCGAGCGAGGGGCGGAGCTGAGACCCGAGATGGGCCAGGCCACTCCATAGAAGGCCTAATAACAAGGCCACTGTCCAGGGGCGGGGCCTGGATGGGGGCAGGCCCCTAAGACACTGGAGTGGGTGCGAAGAGCTGCGCGCTGAGTCGGTGCTTTTTCCCGCCAAAGGAAAGGGGCTTTAAATTAGACCCCTAGTACTTAACCATAAATGGTCCCTGGAGCGAGGAAGTGCAGGAGATCCTCGAGTGGTTAATTTTCAAATCAACTCCCCTTGGAACATCCTCAACCCTGAGTTCCGTCTTTTGTTTCCTCTCAAAACTTCAGTTTCTTCAGTGTAAAGTGTAGATGATAAAAGGTCATCTTTTAAATCAGATAGAGTTATTTATTTAATAATGTTTGTAATTTTCTTTTTTTCTCATTCTTTTTTTCTTTTTTGAGACAGAGTCTCAAGCTGTCGTCCTGGGTAGAGTGCCACGGCGTCATGATAGCTCACCGCAACCTTCAACACTTGGGCTCAAGCAATCCTCTTGCCTCGGTTTTTCTATTTTTTGTAGAGACAGGGGTCTCGCTCTTGCTCAGAGCTGGTCTCGAACTCATGAGCTCAAGCAATCCACCCACCTCAGCCTCCCAGAGTGCTAGGATTACAAGCAAGAACCACCGCGCCTGGTCTTTTTTTTTTTTTTTTTTTTTTTTGAGACAGAGTCTCACTTTGTCACCCTCGGTAGAGTGCTGTGGCATCATAGCTAACAGCACACAGCATCCTCAAACTCTTGGTCTCAAGTGATTCTCTTGCCTCAGCCTCCCAAGCAGCTGAGACTACAGGTGCCTGCCTCAACACCCAGCTACTTTTTTTTTTTTTTTTTTTTTTAAAGAGACTGGGTCTCACTCTTGCTCAGGCTGGTCTGGAACTCATGAGCTCAAGCAATCCACCTGCCTTCGCCTCCTAAAGTGCTAGAATTACAGGTGTGAGCCACTGCTCAAGGTCCCAATATTTATAATTTTCAAAACAAACGTTTCCACTCTGAGAAGCTGAGGCAGGTGGATAGCTTGAGCTCGGAGTTGGAGACCAGCCTGGGCAATAGTGAGACACACCCCACCTCTCTAAAAATAGCGGGGCTTTATGTGGGTGCTGGTAGTTCCAGCTACTCAGGAGGCTGAGACAAAAGGATCACTTGAACCCAAGAGTTTGAGTTTTCTTTCTTTTCTTTTTCTTTTTTTTTTTTTTGTAGAGACAGAGTCTCACTTTATCACCCTCGGTAGAGTGCCATGGCATCACACAGCTCACAGCAACTTTCAGCTCCTGGGCTTAGGCGATTTTCTTGCCTCAGCCTCCCGAGTAGCTGGGACTACAGGTGCCCGCCACAACACCCAGCTATTTTTTTTGTTTTGCAGTTCAGCCGAGGCTGGGTTTGAACCTGCCACCTTCAGCATATGGGGCTGGCGCCCTACTCGCTGAGCCACAGGCACCGCCCGAGTTTGAGTTTTCTATGAGCTGTGACTCCATGGCACTCTACTAAGGGTGACTTGAGACTCTGTCGCAAAAAAAAAAAAAAAGAAAGAAAGAAGAACAACAACAACAAAATAAATGTTGCCAGGTCAGAGCCTGACAGTTATTCTATTAGGGTCATATGATTCACTTCCTCCTAGGTGCTGTCAAAAGACAAAATTACAACAAAATTTTAAAGATCTTAATTTGCTGTATTTGCAGTTCTGGAATCGGCAACACTTCATTCCATAAAATAGAATAAGTGTTCCAATAAATTAACCATAAGAAGTTGTTTTTATAAACAGAAAAGGCTGAACAAAGCAGAAACAAAGTTGTTTTCCTTATAAAGAAGGGACAGTAACCTGAAGTAAGTTTTTGTGTAGAGATTGAAGCAGAGGAAACGTCATCATCCTGTGGATTGAAAATTCAAACTGGCTCGGCGCCCGTGGCTCAACGGGCTAAGGCGCCAGCCACGTACACCTGAGCTGGCGGGTTCGAATCTGGCCCGGGCCCACCAAACAACAATGACAGCTGCAACCAAAAAAATGGCCAGGCGTTCTGGCAGGCGCCTGTGGTCCCTTGGGAGGCAGAAGCAGGAGACTCGCTTGAGCCCAGGAATTGGAGGTTGCTGTGAACAAGTGATGCCACCGCACTCTATCCAGGGCGACAGCTTGAGGCTCTGTCTCAAAAAAAAAAAAAAGAAAAGAAAAGAAAAGAAAATTCAAACTGGCCTGTTGGGGAGATGAGCTGTTATCTCTCCTGATTTTTTTTTTTATCTCTCCATCTTTTCTTTCTTTTTTTTATTTTATTTTTATTTTTTTATTGTTGGGGATTCATTGAAGGTACAAGAAACCAGGTTACTCTGATTGCATTTGTTAGGTAAAGTCCCTCTTACAATCGTGTTTTAATTCATCCTTTCTTTCTTTTTTTGAAACAGAGTCTCACTCTATTGTCCAGGCCAGAGTGCTGTAACATCATAGCTCACAGCAACCTCAAAATCCTGAGTTCAAGCGATCTTCTTGCCTCAGCTTCCTGAATAGCTGGGATTACAGGTATCCTTACCACACCCCACTAATTTTTCCTTCTTTCTTTTTTTTTTCCCCCCGCAGTTTTGGCCAGGGCCTGGCTTGAACCTGCCACCCCCGGTGTATGGGGCCAGGTCCCTACTCCTTGAGACATTGGCACTGCCCTAATTTTTCTGTTTTTAGGAGAGACAAGTCACGCTCTTGCTAAAGCTAGTCTCAAACTCCTGAGCTCAAGCAATCCTCCTGCCTAGAGTGCTAGGATTACAGGCATGAATGAACCGCTGCCCCAGCCATTCACCTTTTTCTGATGATGCCAAAGTTATCAGATAGCAGTGCATTTTTCTTTCCAAATACTGCAATATGTATATCATTAATCAGAGTTCAGGCTCGGCGCCCATAGCTCAGCAGTTAGGGCACCGGCCGCATACATTGAGGCTGGCAGGTTCAAACCCAGCCTGGGCCTGCCAAACAACAATGACAACTACAACAACAACAACAAAATAGCCGAGTGCTGTGGCAGGTGCCTGTAGTCCCAGCTGCTTGGGAGACTGAGGCAAGAGAATCACTTAAGCCCAAGATTTGAGATTGCTGTGAGCTGTGACTCCATAATACCCAGGGTGACATAGTGAGACTCTATCTAAAAAACAAACAAGAATTCAATATTTGTGTTTGTTTGTTTGGGGGGAGGATTTTGTTTGTTTGTTTTTTGAGACAGGTTCTCACTCTCATGCCTGAGTTAGAGTGTAGTGGTGTCATCATAGCTCACTACAGCCCCCAACTCCTAGATTCAAGTGATCTTCCCACCTTGGCCTCCTAAAGTGCTAGGATTACAGGTGTGAGCCACCATACAGGCCTTTTCTTTTTTCTTTTTAGGTAAAATTCACATAAAATGAAATGGTCTGATCTTAAACAACTGGTGGGGGGGAGGTCAGGGACATGCAAAAACAAACCGACCCTGGCTCGGTGCCTGTGGCTCAACAGGCTAAGGCGCCAGCCACGCACACCTGAGCAGCGGGATTCAAATCCAGCCCTGGCCGCCAAACAACAATGACGGCTGCAACCAACGAATGGCTGGGCGTTGTGGCGGGTGCCTGTAGTCCCAGCTACTTGGGAGGCGGAGGCAGGAGACTCGCTTGAGCCCAGGAATTGGAGGTTGCTGTGAGCTGTGATGCCACAGCACTCTATCCAGGATGACAGCTTGAGGCTCTGTGTCAAAAAAAAAAAAAAAAAAAAACTGACCCTGACCCCTCACATGGGTATGTGACTGTTTAAGTGCCAGTTGCTGATTGAAAAATGCATGTGCCTGATTTCACTGGAATCTTCATAACTATTTGTTGAGGTGGTCCCATTATTATGCTTATTCTCCAGATGGCCAAAACTGAGGCTTATGGTCAAGTCACTTGCCTTGAGGCCCCATGTAGGGAAACTGGGACTTGCATGCCTGCCTCCCAAGCACTAACCACACCCACTCTGCTACTCCCCAGATTCCCTGTGGGTGAACACTGTAGTGATTAAGAGTGAATGACCATGATACCTTACTCCACCTGGCAATGTTGAAATCCTAATTCCTTCCCAACTTTTCCTGCTCTCTGACAACTTTCAGGTTTTTATCCTTGTTCAACAACTATAGTGATAACTTCAGAAGCTTCCTCCTATAGAAGCTGGGCGGGAGGTGGGGGGGTGCCCTCAAGCCAATGGCAACCTCTATAGGCTCAGCGGTCCCCATCTGTAAAATGGGAAGAATAACAGGTTTTATCTTCTTGGGCGCTGCAAGGATCAAAGAGATAATATGTGCAAGGAATTTAGACAGAGTACATGTTAAACCTCAATAAAATTTAAATACTACTATTACTATTATTGTTGTTGTTGTTATTGCTATTGAAGAACAAGGCTTGGGCCCTGGGCAGTCTATACATAGCTGTGCTCTGATGGTGAGCTCTGACTCCTGATCACTGCCGCCCTACACCTAGGCCTACATGAGAGTTTGGAGAGTCTGTGGTTAAATCCTGAAGGATCTGAGGCACCAGGACCAGGCTGAGCTGAGAATGTGCCCAAGCTCTGAAGGCAAAACCCCCAGGCTTGCGTGGCCTCCATACCTATGTGCTTCTCTCCCAAAACCTCATAAACTCAATACCACCTACTTAAGAAAGACTCCACCCCCATAGCAACTTCCTGGTCTAAAGTCACATTCATTCAACAAATTCCTCCCGCGTGCTTGGTTCTAGCGTCAGCACCAAAGTCATGTAGACACAATTCAAATCCTAACTCCATCGCTTACCAGTGGACATCAGTTTCCTAATTTGTCCTAGTGTCCATGTGAGCCTAAATATGATCATGTACACAGGGACCCTCAATGCAAAACATAAATGGGACATTGGCATGCCATTCATTCAACAAATTCCTTGAGAATTTGTAGGGCCAAGCTCTGTTTAAGATGCTAGGGATTCAATAGTAAGAGAAAAAACTCTTGCCTGCTGGAGTTTGCATTCTAGTAAGGGAAGGTGAAGAAATGAACTTGGGCTGTCCAATGGAGATTAAGTGTTGGGAGAAAGCAAAAGCCCTGTCTGAGAGTGATGGTCAGGATGGCCACTGGGGGGAGGTGACATTTGCACTGTGGTCTGAATGATAAGAAGCAGCCCACTGGGCCTAACTTGGGAACATCCCAGGGAGAAGGAAGAGCAGGTGCAAATCCCCGAGGCAGCAGGAGGAAAAACCTCCTGCTGTTTGACATGCTGTCAGATTTATCTCATCTACACTAATCTAGTGAGATCACCTCACTCAGTTTCCGAAATTGGAAGCAGATAAGGGTAATGAGGTTTGTTTTCATCCAAACCCACTGCCTGCCAGGGATTTGAATTCAGGTGTTCCTTTTTTTTCTTTCTTTTTTGTAGAGACAGAGTCTCACTTTATCGCCCTCGGTATAGTGCCGTGGCATCATAGCTCACAGCAACCTCCAACTCCTGGGCTTAGGCGATTCTCTTGTCTCAGCCTCCTGAGTAGCTGGGACCACAGGCCCCCACCACAACGCCCGGATATTTTCATTGTTGTTGTTGTTGCAGTTTGGCCAGGGCTGGGTTCAAACCCGCCACCCTCAGTGTATGGGGCCGGCACCCTACACACTGAGCCACAGGCACCACCTTTTTTTTTTTTTTTTTTTTTGAGACAGAGTCTCACTTTATGGCCCTCAGTAGAGTGCGATGGCGTCACAGCTCACAGGAACCTCCAGCTCTTGGGCTTAGGCGATTCTCTTGCCTCAGTCTCCCAAGTAGCAGGGACTGCAGGCACCTGCCACAATGCCTGGCTATATTTTTTGTTGTAGTTTGTCTGGGGCTGGGTTTGAACCTGTCTTCCTCAGTATTTGGGGCTGGCGCCCTCCTCACTGAGCCACAGGCACCATCCATTTTTTTTTTTTTTTTTTAAAGACAAAGTCTCACTGTGTTGCCCTTCAGTAGAGTGCTTTGGCATAACAGCTCACAGCAACCTTGAATTCTTGGGCTTAAGGGATTCTCTTGCCTCAGCCTCCCAAGTAGCTAGGACTACAGGCCCCCACCACAACGCCCAGCTATTTTCTTGTTGCAGTTGTCATTGTTTAGCTGGCTGGGCCAGGCTGGAACCCTCCAGCCTTGGTGCATGTGGCTGGCACAGTAACCACTGTGCTACAGGTGCCAAGCCTTTTTTTGAAACAGAGTTTCACTCTTACCCTTAGTAGAGTGTTGTGAAGTCACAGCTCACAACAACTTCAAACTCCTGGGCTCAAGAGACCCTCTTGCTTCAGCCTCCCGAGTAGCTGGGACTACAGGTGTCTGCCACAACACTTAGCTTGTTTTTCTATTTTTAGTAGAGACTGGGTCTTTTCCTTTTTTTTTTTATTTTTTTAAACAGTCTTACTTTGTTGCCCCTGGTGAGTGTCATAGCATCATAACTCATAGCAACCTCAAACTCTTGGGCTCAAGTGATTCTAATAACCTCAGCCTCCTGAGTAGCTGGGACTACAGTCACCCACCACAATGCCCGGCTATTTTTAGAGACGAGGCCTTGCCCTGGCTCAGGCTAGTGTCGAACCTGTGAGCTCAAGCAATCCACCCACCTTGGCCTCCCAGAGTGCTAGGATTACAGGCGTGAGCCACTATGCCCAGCCAAGAGACAAGGTCCTACTCTTGTTCAGACTGGTCTTGAACTCCTGAGCTCCAGCAAGCCACCCTCCTAGGTCTCTCAGAGTGCTGGGATTGCAGGCATGAGCCATCATGCCTGGCTTGAACTCATGAGTTTTTGATTTTCCATCCATTTTGGAACATCACAGCTTCCCCTGCACTCAGCTCCTCCCCAAGCAGAGGCATTTCCTGCAACTGACATTTATTTTGAGCACAGTGTTGCATCCTGAGATGGGTGGCAGTAGGGACCAAGACAGTCCTCGCTCTGGAACTCAAACTCCAGTTGGGGAGACAGACCCATCCTGAGATAGTGATGACAGAGTGGGCAGGGCTGGGATGGAGGAGCCCAAAAAGGATGCTTGACCAAGCTTGGAAGTCAGAGAAGGCATCCTGGAGGAGGAAGCATTGGAACTAGGATATAAAGGAGTTGGACCAAGCCCTGGAAAAAGAATATTCCGGATAAAGAGTATTCCATGCAATGCCCCAGAGTTGAACAGAGTCTGGAGCATCTCAAAGCACAGATCTAACCTAGTCACCCCCACCCTCTGAATGACCCTAGTGGCTTCCTTCAGGACAAAATCCAAATTCTTCAGCTGGGCACGTGTCCATTCAGTAATTCATTCAACAAACGACATCCACAGAAACTGAGAGACATTAAATAGAATGAGACAGATACCCATACACTGACACAGAACTGTCCACCATGATTCATCCAACCGGTATTTATCAAGCATTGAGAATGTGCTGGGGGCATAGCCATGAGCAAAACAGAGGAAAACCCCTTCTCTGCTGGTACTGATAATCTAACAGTGGAGAGACTATCAAAAAATACTATACATTAATAAACAAGCAAGTCAAGTGTGTTATCTTGCTTGCACCTCATCATCACAAAGCAGTACATGCGGTAGGGGAAAACATGTATGTATGGATGCACAGAAGTATGCGAGAGGGGAAGTGAGGAGTTAGGTAGAGTGCAGGTTTCAATAATAAATCAAGTGTGGGCCAGGTGAGGTGGCTCAGCAGGTGGATCGCTTGAACTCAGGAGTTCAAGACCAGCCTGAGCACGATCAAGACCCCACTCTACTAAAAATAGAAAAAGTAGGCCGGATGTGGTGGCTACCTATAATCCTAGTACTCTGGGAGGCTGAGGCAGGTGGCTCAGCAGGTGGAGAACTTGAGCTCACAAGTTCAAGACCAGCCCGAGCAAAAGCGAGACCCCCCCTCATCTCTACTAAAAATAGAAAAACTGAGGCAAGAGGATCACTTAAGCCCAAGAGTTAGAGGTTGCTGTGAGCTATGATGCCACAGTACTCTATGCAGGCAACACCTTGAGACTCTGTCTCAAAAAAAAAAAGAAAAAAATAGAAAAAGTAGCTGGGTGTAGTGGCAGATGCCTGTAGTACCAGCTACTCAGGAGACTGAGGTAAGAGGATCACTTGAACAGAAGAGTTTAAGGTTGCTGTGAGCTACGATGATACCACAGCACTCTAGCCTGGGTAATAGAGTGAAATTCTGTCATTAATAATAATAATAATAATAATAATAATAATAAATCAGGTGGTCAAAAAATATCTTTAAAGGAGAAACAGCAAGGGGCAGGAGAATGTATATAGGATGGGGCACCACTGCATCTGTGGGGCAAAGCAAATGAACATACAACGGCAACTGTTTTAAATGCATCGGCTGTACAAGAATTCGCAGAAACTGCTAAACTCAGGAAGGAAAGATGTGGCTTTGAGGTTTAGCACAGAGACTGTGAATCTTCTTAGCTGTGTATGTGGCTTGCCATGTAGCAGCTAAATGACCTGGGGCTAAATGACTCTCCAGCCTCAGTTTGCTTGACTATAAAATGGGGTTACTCATAGCTTCTGCCTGGGAGACTATGGAGAGGTGAACTGAGTTCATATATGGGGGTTGTCTGGAAAGTATCCAGCCACATATGCCTCTATTTTTCTGTCTTTTTTCCTTCTTTTTTGGAGATAAGAGTCTCACCCGAGGTAGACTGCTGTGGCATCATAGCTCCCAGCAATGGGAACTCAAGCAATTCTCTTGCCTCAGCCTCCCTAGTAGCTGGGACTATAGGCACCCACCACAATCTCTGGCTAATTTTCCTATTTAGTAGAGACTGGGGTATCACTATTGTTCAGGCTGGTCTTGAACTCGTGAGTTCAGGCAATCCACCAGCCTGTCTCCTAGAGGGCTGGGATTACAGGTGTGAGCCACTGCACCTGGCCTTATGTCTTTATTTGTCATAGTGTGTGGCTGGATACTTTGTGGACAGTCCCAGAGTAAGTATATAAAGCACTTTGAGACCAGGCATGGTAGCTCCTGCCTGTAATCCTAGCACTCTGGGAGGCTGAGATAAGAGACCACACTGAACAACGATGAGACTATGTGGCAGGTGCCTGTGGTCCCAGCTATTCGGGAGGCTGAAGGAAGAGGACCACTTAAGCCCAGAAACTGGAAGTTGCTATGAGCTAGGCTCAGTCCAGGGCACTCTAGCCTGGCCAACTTTGTCTCAAATTATGGGCGGTGCCTGTGGCTCATCGAGTAGGGCTCCGGCCCCATATACCGAAGGTGGTGGGTTCAAACCCAGCCTCGGCAGAACTGCAAAACAGAAAAAAAAAATAGCCAGCTGTGTGGCAGGCACCTGTAGTCCCAGCTACTCGGGAGGCTGAGGCAAAAGAATCGCCTAAGCCCAGGAGTTGGAGTTTGTTGTGAGCTGTGTGATGCCACGGCACTCTACCGAGGGCGATAAAGTGAGACTCTGTCTCTACAAAAAAAAAAAAAAGCACTTTGGTTGGTGCCTAGTAAACCACAGCCCCATAATATTTTAAGTTATGATGACCTTTTGCAGATAAAGATATGTATATATAAGGGAAAAGGAGAAAAGAGTTCTTTTTTAGGTATAGACCCAGAAAATGGGTGTTTGCCCCCAGGGTGCTGAGGACCCAGGGACCACTGGGTGAAGGAAACCCTGAGAAGCTCCAGGTAGGAGAAGGAGTTGCATTTCAGGTGCTGTGGCTGCAGGGCTGGAGGTGGGGAAGCTTCTGGCAGCCCTCCAGGTAATCTGAGCCCTGGAGTAAGGCCAGTTGGGCAACATGAGCACAGGCCAGGCTCAGGTCAGTCAATGCCCATTCACTCCAAAGGTAGAGGTACCACACAGGAAGGCATACTGGTGGGAAGAGGCTCCAGGACCCAGGAGATTCTAGAATCCTAGAACCTTAGTGAGGGGAGGCAAGGTATGAGCCAAGAGGGGCAGGTCTAAGGGTTTGGCCCAGGATTGGCTAGGAGTGCCCCTCCCCCACCCCATCTCAAGCTTGGAGAGGGAAATATACCAGCTGGTCTCAGCCAGCTTTCTTCCCACTTGCCCAACCTCCTGCCTGGATTTCAATTTCATTGGGCAAAAGGCCTGGGACTCTGTAAAGAGGGGGAAAGGGCCCAGGAGGAGGCTGGGCTGAGTGAGGAGGAATGTGGACTCTACAGAGATGCCCTTCCTGGTCTCAGTTTGCCACCTGGGAAATGGGTATTGTTCTGAATGTTGTTGCCCCTGAGAAGCCTGGTGTCTGCAAGCAGGAGGGATCCAGTAACACCAGAGCCTCAACCTCCTTCATCAGGCTGGTGATCAGGAGTCCCAAAGAGGCCTCTCTCCTCCCTCAGATTTGCATTTAAGTCTCCCCATGAGCTTGAAAGGAAATGGCTTGACTCTCTTTGAATGGGTATCTCACATCTCTGAGCACAAATCTTGTGTTTAAAGATACATACTGTTGGATAGGCGCCTGTGGCTCAACGGGCTAAGGCGCCAGCCATATACACTTGAGCTGGCGGGTTCGAATCCAGCCCAGGCCCGCCAAACAACAATGACGGGTGCAGCCAAAAAATGGCCGGGCGTTGTGGCGGATGCCTGTAGTCCCAGCTACTTGGGAGGCAGAGGCAAGAGACTCACTTGAACCCAGGAATTGGAGGTTGCTGTGAGCTGTGAAGCCATAGCACTCTATCCAGGGTGACTGCTTGAGGCTCTGTCTCAAAAAAAAAAAAAAAAAAGATACATACTGTTGGTCTCTCTCACCTCTGCTCCTTTATGAGAGGGACCCACAACTCTCTTTGTAGGTGCTCTAAACTTTCTCTTTGAAAAAAAAAGGTGGCAGGTTCAAACCCAGCCCTGGCCAAAAAAAAATAAAATAAAATAACATTCTGTTTTTACAGCTTTGCCTCTAAACACAAGTCAACTGCTTCAACCGGGTTCTTGACCAAAGATAAAGAAAAATGTGCCCACCCTTTTAGGAAAACTGGTCCTATTTGACTTAACAAGAGAAACATGCATACTTTCCTGTGGGAACATTTTTTTTTTTTTTGAGACAGAGCCTCAAGCTGTCACCCTGGATAGAGTGCTGTGGCATCACAGCTCACAGCAACCTCCAATTCCTGGGCTTAAGCGAGTCTCCTGCCTCCACCTCCCAACTAGCTGGGACTACAGGCACCCGCCACAATGCCCGGCCATTTTTTGGTTGCAGCCGTCATTGTTGTTTGGTGGCCCAGGCTGGATTCGAACCTGCCAGCTCAGGTGTATGTGGCTGGTGCCTTAGCCTGTTGAGCCACAGGGGGTGGGAACATTTTGGCTTAGTGTGAGTTTCTCCTTCCTTGCTGCTTCAGTCAGTATTAGGCTATGTTCTGCTGCAGTGACAAACAGTGCCTACCACCCAGTGGCTTGCAATAACAAAGGTCGTTTTCTATTGATTCATGTGGGGTCAACCCAGGGCGCTACCAGGCTGACAGAGCAACCTCCATCAGCAATGTGATAATATGATGAATTGTGGTCTGACTCTTAAAGCTTTCCACCCAGAAGCAAAATATCACTTCTCTGATGTTTCATTGGCCAAAACAAGTTAGCTGGTAAATCCTAACTTCAAAAGGGAAGGAAGTCTAATCCTACCACATGCTCAGAAGGGGAGGAAAATGAGAATATAGAGGAAGATCTCTAAAGACTATCACACTTGGAGATTGTAAAACTCTACTCCTTTGATTGAACTTCAGGGGTTCTTAGAATGGTCTGTACATCAATATTTTCAAATCCCTTTTTTGATCTTGCTCCTTTACTGAAAAAGAGAGGAAAAAATCCTCAGGGGTCAGTCAACCTATTAGTCAGGCAAGAAATAAATTAATGAATCTCAACCAAGCAGCTAAGTTTTTAAAAATATTAAATATAAGTCTGGGAACAATAGCTCATGCTTGCAATCCCAGCAATCTGAGAAACTGAGGCAGGAGAATCACTTGAAGCTAGACATTTGAGACAAGCCTGAGCAAAATAGCAAGACCTTCTCCCTCCAGAAAATAGAAAAATTAGCCAGGCATGGTGGTGTGTATCCATAGTCCCAGCTACTTGGGAGGCTGAGGTGGGAGGATAACTTGAGCTGAGGTAGTCAAGGCTGCAGCGGTCTCTGGCCCAGCCACTGAATTCCAACCTGGACCACAGAATGAGGTCCCCATCTTAAAAGAAAAACACCACCCTGACCAAGAACGAGGCCCCATCTCCACTAAAAATAGAAAAATTACCTGGGCATTGTGGAGGGCTCTTGTAGGCCCAGCTACTCAGGAGGCTGAAGCAGGAAGATCGCTTGAGCCCAGAAATCTCATGTTGCTATGAGAGAGGCTGATGTGAGACTCTGTCTCTAAAACAACAACAGGGCCGGGTAGCTCATGCCTATAATCCCAACTCTGGGAGGCCGAGGTGGGTGGATTGCCTGAGTTCACAGGTTTGAGACCAGCCTGAGCCATAGCTAGACCCCACCTCTAAAAATAGCTGGGTATTGTGGCAGAAGCCTGTAGTTCTAGCTACTTGGGAGGCTGAGGCAAGAGAATCTCTTGAGCCCAAGAGTTAGAGGTTGCTGTGAGCTATGACGCAATGGCACTCTCCCAGGGGTGACAAAGTGAGACTCTGTCTCACAAATATATAAATTAATTAATTAAAAAATAATAAAACAGCAACAAACAAAAAACTAAATATCAAAGTGTATTATAAGAGTAGTTATTATTTCATGAAAGTTTGTCTAACTTATATGTATGTGTACACGTACACACTGGATTGCAAGTATAACACATATTCTATTGTGTGAGGTGTCTTTAATTCAAAAGCATTTGAAAAACAGTGGTCTCCCAAGTCCACCGTGTTCCACCCCTCCCAACCTCACCTCATCAGCCTCTTTTCTCACACACCTTTTTCTTCACTGGACCAGAATCTTCAGATTTCCACTCAAGGATCCCCTGTGTCCTCCACATCCTCAGGCTGGGTCAGGTGTCCCTCCAGCCTCCTCCAGATCCCTAGACTCCCCATTCCTGACCTACCGTCCCTGGGTAGCCACTGTTTGGGGTATGTCTGCCCTCTCCATGGAATGAGGCTGGGAGTCTCCACTTCCACTGTGTCCCCAGCACAGCCCTGCACAGGGTCAGACACAGTGCAGAGGCTCCAGGAATATGGACTCTTTGACTCTTTCAGAAACAGGAAAAGAAGGAGGCAGAACACTCAGCATATCTGAGCTTAGAGGCTGGGGGGGTTCGCACAGTCGGCCTGAGGAACTGGAGAATGGCTTGCCCTGCCCTTCTTGCCTTCCTAATTGTTTATTTAAGAGCTGGCCTGTCTGGGCTGCTCAGCCCTGCTTCCCCAGTTGTAGGCTGTCTGGCCTGGCTGGCTTGCGTTGCAACAGTAACTTGCGTTTCTGAGCCTTGAGGCCCAGAGTTGGGGTGTCAGGCGCCGCCCTCCCCCCTTCCCCTTAGATCCAGCCAAGGCCAGAGGGCTGTTTCCCGGAGTGGGTGCCTTAATAGCAAGCCAGGCCTGGCCTGGGGCCCTACAGGTGTCCCAGGGCTCAGGTGACCTGGATCAAAAGACATTCGATGCTTCCAAGGTGACAGGCTTCCAAGGTGACAGGATAGGATACGAGAGGGGAAGGTGGGTGAACCTAGAAGGGGAGGCCTTAGGGTTTGGTCTAGGATTGGCTGGGAGTGCCCCGCCCCTGCCTTTCACCTTGGAGAGGGTGGGGGCAGAGAGATGGGCTCTCCCACTGCCAACCTGACTTTGAGCCAGGGATTCCATCCCTGACCCTCAAGTCCTCGTCTCTGAAACAATATAAAAGTAGCACCCACCCCAGAGGCAGCAGGATGATAAAACAAAAACAGGTGCAAAAGCCCTTAGCATAGGCCTTGGCACTGCCAGAAGAGATCAGTATATTGGAAGGGCTTTTTTTTTTTCCGCAGTTTTTGGCCAGGGCCGGGTTTGAACCCGCCACCTCCATGGGGCTAGTGCCCTACTCCTTTGAGCCACAGGCGCTGCTCTGGAAGGGCTTTTATTACCGTGATTATTAACTTTTCACTTTAGACAACCCTGGTCAGAAGTGAGTCAGGGCCAGGCACAGTCAGGGCCAGGTGGTTCACATCCCTAATCCCAGCACTTTGGGAGATGGAGGCAGAGGCAGAGGCGGGAGGATCACTTGAGACCAGGAGTTCAAGACCAGCCTGAGCAACATAGCAAGACTCCATCTCCACAAAAAGTAGAAAAGTGCATTATGGTGGGTGCCTGTGTCCCAGCTACTCAGGAGGCTGAGGCAGGAGGATCGCTCGAGCCCAAGAGTTTGAGGTTGCTGTGAGCTACAATCACCCCACTGTACTCCAACATGGGCATCAGAGTGAGGTTCTATCAGAAGAAGAAAGGAGAAGAAAGTCAGGCCATACACTGGGCCCTTTAAGGGGACACAGCCAGATGGAGAGGAAAAGGGTAAAAGAGAAATACCGCTGTCCTGAGAGCCTGAGGGGGCATGGCCTGCCAGGAGGCAATTCTGGGAAGAGAAAATCACATAGCCCATTCACATGTCATAGCTCACAGCAACCTCAAACTCTTGGGCTGAAGAAATCCTCTTGCCTCAGCCTTCCCAGTAGCTGGGAGTACAGGTGGGCACCGCGGCTAGTTTTTTCTATTTTTAGTAGCAATGGGGTTTTGCTCTTGTTCAGCCTGGTCTTGAACTCCTGAGCTCAGGAGTTCCTCCTGCCTCAGTCTCTCAGAGTGCTAGGATTATAAGCGTGAGCCACCGAGCAGGGCTAGGACCAGGACATTTTGAGTCAGGAAGACATTGCCGGCCTCAGACCTCCTGGGATTAGAGAAGCCCTTTAGTAAATTCCCGTCACTGTGTGAGACTGGCTGGACCCCAGGCAGAAGGTCCAAAGATTCAGCTCGGCGCCTGTGGCTAAGGCGCCAGCCACGTACACCTGAGCTGGCGAGTTCGAATCCAGCCTGGGCCCGCCAAACAACAATGACAGCTGCAACCGAAAAAAAAAAATCAATGGCCAGGCATTGTGGCGGGCGCCTGTAGTCCCAGCTACTTGGGAGGCGGAGGCAGAAGACTCGCTCCAGCCCAGGAATTGGAGGTTGCTGTGAGCTGTGATGCCACAGCTCTCTACCCAGGGGACAGCTTGAGGCTCTGTCTCAAAAAAAAAAAGAAGGTCCAAAGATTCACTCCCTCCCTTCCTTTCTGAGGGGAGTGAGAGGCCCATCTGCAGGGTGTTAAAGTTTGCACTTCAGCAGGAGGATCAGTCTGAGTGCTGATTAACAGGCTCCAGCCAAAGTCCTGGCAGAGCCGGGGAAAGAGCTCCAGCATTTGGGGTGGGAAGGGCAGGGCAAAAGGGGTTTTCACCTAAGAGTCAAATAATGTCTGGGCCTATGAAATTTGAGGGCACACTGGAAACCAACAGATTCAATCCTGTCTCGGTCAGACAAGGAAACTGAGTCTCGACCTCCCATAGCAAGTTAATGAAAGGGCCAAGGGAGCAGCCATGAGCTGCTGAAGGCCTTATGCATGCAACTGCCACAGTCCTGAGAGTGCCAGTAGGGACACAAACCACACAGAACAACAGAAAGGTCACAAGGCTCACACAGCCTGAGAAGAACATCAATATACATTCCACCAAATTTTTTTTTTTTTTTTTTTTTTTTTGTAGAGACAGAGTCTCACTTTATCGCCCTTGGTAGAGTGCTGTAGCGTCACACAGCTCACAGCAACCTCCAACTCCTGGGCTTAGGCGATTCTCTTGCCTCAGCCTCCTGAGTAGCTGGGACTACAGGCACCCGCCACAATGCCCGGCTATTCCACCCAATTTTTTTTTTCTTTTTTTTGAGACAGAGCCTCAAGCTGTCACCCTGGATAGAGTGCTGTTGCATCACAGCTCACAGCAACCTCCAATTCCTGGGCTCAAGCGAATCTCTTGCCTCCGCCTCCCAAGTAGCTGGGACTACAGGTGCCCGCCACAACGCCCGGGTGTTTTTTTTTTTATTGGTTGCAGTCGTCATTGTTGTTTGGCGGGCCCGGGCTGGATTCGAACCCACCAGCTCAGGTGTACGTGGCTGGCGCCTTAGCCAGTTAAGCCACAGGCGCCGAGTCTATTCCACCCAATTTTTTTTCAAAATGTCAATTTGTTTTATTTTATTTATTTATTATTTTTTAGAGATAGAATCCCACTTTGTCACCCTCGGTAGAGTGCCGTAACGTCATAGCTCATAGCAACCTCCAGCTCTTGAGCTTAGGTGATTCTCTGGCCTCAGCCTCCCGAGTAGCTGGGACTATAGGCGCCTGCCACAATGCCTGGCCATTTTTTTTTTTTTTTTGCAGTTTGGCCGTGGCCGGGTTTAAACCCACCACCCTCGGTATATGGGGCTGGCGCCCTACTCACTGAGCCACAGGTGCCGCCCTCAATTTGTTTTATTTTTTATTTTATTATTTATTTATTTATTCATTCATTTATTTATTTATTTTATTGAGACAGAGTGTCACTTGGTCACCCTCGGTAGAGTGCTGTGGCATCATAGCTCACAGCAACCTCAAACTCTTGGGCTGAAACAATTCTCTTGCCCCAGCCTCCCAAGTAGCTGGGAGCCCACCACAATGCCCAGCTATTTTTAGAGACAAGGTCTCGTTCTGGCTCAGACAGGTCTCGAACGTGTGAGCTCAGGTCTGCCTCGTATGTATATGTGTGTGTGTATAACATGACAAAGGCAGGTGCTACTGAAGGGCCTGATAAAGTCTCACAGCATCATTCAAACTCTTGAAGCCAGGCAGCTAAATGGTTTTGCACTAAGATGAGCCAATCAATTCTTGACTTTGCTGAAGACAGTACAGTCAAATTTTCACCTTATATTTTGTTGTTGTTTGTTTTGAGACAGTCTCACTCTGTTGCCATGGCATCATTATAGCTCACAGCAACCTCAAACTCTTGGGCTCAAGTGAGACTCCTGCCTTAGTCTCCCAAGTAGCTGGGACTTCAGGCACCCGCCACAATACCCAGCTAGTGTTTTTTTTCTATTGTTAGTAAAGAGGAGTCTTGCTCTTGTTCAGTCTGGTCTTGATCTCCTCCAGCAATCTACCTGCCTCAGCCTCCTAAAGTACGAGGATTTCATGTGTGAGCCACCGCAACTGGCTGTTTTCAGCCTCTTGAAACAGAAAGAAGCCAAAGTGGCACAGGGGATGGACGAGTAGATTTGGTCTGGCGATGAGCCCTGGGCAGTGAGCTCCCAGACAGGGGACAGGCATGAGGAAGCAAGAGTGGGCGGGAACACAATCCATATCAGGGAACAGACGGCAGATCATCAAGGTAGCTCTAATGTAAAATTTACAAGAGATCATGAGGTGGTCATGGTGCAGACCACCATGGTGAGAGAAAGGGACCAGTCCCGACTGTGCAGGGAGAATCCAAAAGTTTCATTCCAGAAGAAGCGGCAACCACCAAACGGTGTAAGCTGCACAGTGACACAATTGACTTTGAGTTTTAAGAAGAAGCCTCTGCACTCTGACACATTTGCTGGTGGGTGTGGAACTGGGTACAGCCTCCATGGAATGCCATTAGGCAACAGACATTAACGTTAGAACCTCCTACGCCCTTTGACACAGCAATTTTTCTTTGAGGGATTTATCCCAGGGCTACCTAGCCTTGCACATGGGAAAGCACTGCAGCCCTGTTTACATGAACAAAAGATAAGAAATAAGCAAACAAGCATCAGAAAGGGACCGGCAGGGGGGTACCAGCAGGCGGCACCTGTGGCTCATCGAGTAGGGCGCCGTCCCCATGTACCGAAGGTGGCAGGTTCAAACCCGGCCTCTGCCGACCTGCAAAAACAGAAAGATAGCTGGGCCTTGTGGTGGGCACCTGTAGTCCCAGCTACTCGGGAGGCTGAGGCAAGAGAATCGCCTAAGCCCAGGAGTTGGAGATTGCTGTGAGCTGTGATGCCACAGCACTCTACCAAGGGCGATAAAGTGAGACTCTGTCTCTACAAAAAAAAAAAAAAAAGAAAGAAAGAAAGAACAGGACCAGTAAATACTTTGTGGCCCATCCAAGCAATGGAACACACCACACAGCTTTACAAAAAAATGAGCCACATCTTCATACATGCATTGCAGTGGTATGCTGATATATACTTAGCCATCAGGTCTCAGGGAGAAGGCAGCCCTGATTTGTAGTGTTGGCCCATTTCTGTGGTGTAAATACTCCCACCAAACTCTACATCTAATGATGTCATTGCATGTAGAATTTGGAGATCAGCAATAACCCAGCATCATGTCAAATTGCCACCATGTACTCCCAACAGACGTAAATAACCTCAAGAGCATAGGTAATAGTAAAATGTAGTAAAATAATTAGAAAGCAATACATTTTTACTATTTATTATATTTTTTATTATTTTTAGAGACAGGGCCTCACTCCATCACCTAGGTTAGAGTACGGTGGCACAATCATAGCTCACTGTTACTCCTAGGCTCAAACAATCCTTCTGCATCAGCCTCCCTAGTAGCTGGAACTACAGGCATGTACCACCATGACTAGCTAATTCTTAAAATTTTTTTGTAGAGACAGACTCTCACTATACTGTCTAGGCTTGTCTTGAACTCTTGGCCTCAAGTGATTCTCCTACTTCAGGCTCCCAAAATGTGGGGATTATAGGCATGGGCCACTTCAGCTGGTCTTATCTTTATTTTAAATATACTTTATTTGCTTGCAAGTTTGTATAATTCAGTTTTTAATAATAGCTATGTTTGGCTTGGTGCCTGTGGCTCAACGGGCTAAGGCGCCAGCCACGTACACCTGAGCTGGCAGGTTC
>CAUYRH010097453.1:0-12376 GCA_963574655.1 Perodicticus potto
GCATCACAGCTCACAGCAACCTCCAATTCCTGGGCTCAAGCGAGTCTCTTGCCTCCGCCTCCCAAGTAGCTGGGACTACAGGCGCCCGCCACAACGCCCGGCCATTTTTTGGTTGCAGCCGTCATTGTTGTTTGGCGGGCCTGGTCGATTCGAACCCGCCAGCTCAGGTGTATGTGGCTGGCGCCTTAGCCCGTTGAGCCACAGGCGCCGAGCCAATACTTGATCTTTCTATCAGGCTTTCCTCACTTAGTCTAACATTTGCAGCCTGTGTTGATATTGTATTTTAACATGGCTTACTTTCATGACCCCATACGGCAGCTTAGTTTCCCTGGAAAAAGCATTCTTGCCTTGGCACTCATATCACATTAGTTATGCAATATTTAATTAAATTGTAAAATTATAATAGCAAGTAGTACTGACTTAAATAGGACTGTGAGCCAACACCATTGTTAAGTGTGCCCCTGAGGTAGTAAGAGCCAAGTATACCAATTTATTATAGTGACAGCTATTTGCCACAATGGTCTCTTTATTTGAGCAACAACTAGGATGTGTTTCAGAAGGAAAGGAGAGCACCGGTGAACCCAGTGAGTTGTTTCTGTGTTGGCCAGTACTCCATTGCCAGAGCAGAGAGAAATGGGTGAAGAAGGGTATGGAGGCGATAAGTATTTACTACACAACCCAACACAGCCTCAGAGGTCCCCAAAAGGAAGTCTTCTATACATCTTCAAAAAGAGCCAAGGATGCGCTCCCATAAAAATAGGTCTATGCTTTTAACTCCATAAAATCTTCACCACACTACTCATTGTCTCAAAGATGTCCTCCTCTATAAAGTCATCCCCAACCCTCAACTCTTCATGGTGCCTCTCCTTTTAATTTAGTCCCAAAGTGCTTATCTATCTCTTACGATAGTTATAACTGGCATGACAGCTAGTCACACGGTGTCCTCTCTTCCATCCCCGCTTCAAAGGCGGGTTCTGTGTCTTTATATCCCTACTGCCACGAACACCAAAAGAGGTGCTCAAAGCACAACCTTTACACAAATCTTGAATGAGTAGAAGTTCAATAAGTATCTACTCAATTAAGAAATGAGGGTGGTACCTGTGGCTCAGAGGAGTAGGGCGCCAGCCCCATATGCCAGAGGTGGCGGGTTCAAACTCATCCTCGGCCAAAAAAAAAAAAAAAAAGTGCAAAAAAAAAGAAAAGAAATGAATGTGCACTTTAATTAAATGTAATGGCATGCAACGTCGTTCCTGGCTACTTCAACTCACCCCCACCCCTCACCAACGTGCAGTGTGAATGAGGGAGAGTATCAAATGGAGCTCCGTGATGGACAAATGAAGAAAAAAGTCAAATACTAATCTGAGCGCCTGGCAGGACTCAGAAATCACAACTCTTCAAATGTTTAACAGATCCCACCTTCTATTAGGATATTGTGAGATGAGGACAATTATGCCCTTTGATGTAGAGCAAATTAAATCATAGAGGAGAGTGAAGGAGAGGGGGGGTTTGGTAAGCTCTCCCCTAGCAGATACAGTGCAGGGATGGACGGAACACCTCCTGGGTGAAGAGCTCTTCCGCAACTTGGACTTTACCTAACAAACACAAACAATGCAACCTAATCATATGCACCTTTATAGTAACCTGAAATTTAAAAGGAGAGAGAAAGACAGAAAATCTTTCTGCTCAAAAAATTCTCCCTCATCTTCAGTTGTGGATTCAGTTTTTCTCAAATTATTATACCACGTCAGTGGATGTGTTTGTAGATATGCTAGCAAGGCTTCCACTCCAGCAATTTTTAAAAGCAAAGCGATTGGTCAATTTGGAATGCATAAACAACCCCCAAAACTGCACTGAATTCTTTTTCATTCTTTCTCTGTCTTTTTTTTATTTTTTTGGCATTATAGGACTGAAAAACTGCCAAGTTCATTTTGATAAGCCTTTGTTAAAAACAATAAACATGCCTGAGCTTGCAAACTGTGTTGTTTTGAAGAAAAAGCAAAAGAGAATTGGAGAATGCTTAAAACTGGAATGTCTGATGAAAAAGCAAAACTACTGTGGTAACGGATTTACCAGTAAGTCACAATGCTGTAGCCTATGAATGTGGAAGAGGAGAGTGGGGGACAAAAGACAAAGTGAGACAAAATAAAAACAGAACACCATCTTCATAAATAAATTTAATTCTACATCTTATAGACTAACACAATGATATATACTCCAAAACTAACATGGTAGCACAAATACTTTTAAGAAAACTAATCTTCCTAGCTTTATTTAGTTACCACAGTGATATTTCTGCAACAAAGGAAATGTAATTTCATAGACTCTGAATGAGCATACATTAAATAACCAAATCTAGGAACTGCTGTTCATGTACAGTAAAATGTCAGTTCACAAAAGTCAAAGCAACGTCATCTGAGTTTGTTTCTTTATTTATTTTCTTATTTGTTTCTTTACTTTCCCAGTTCGCTTCTTTATTTGTTTCTTTATATCTGCGTGAAGCCTGGAACTGGAAGGAAAATAGTTTGGAAGATATATATTCATTTCCCTGCTTTAGGCAAAACTGAAATTCTCTTCTATCTGCCTAATAAAATCCTGGAAAAATTCTAATGACTAGATTGCAACTTGAGCTCCACAGAATCAAAGTTCTTTGTTTTGTTTATTGACATATCCCAAATGCCTAGAACCATACAGGGCACATAGTAGGCACCAGTAAATAAATACCCAGTAAAATGAACTAAATTGAAAAACATAAAATATAGCCAATGCAATGCTAGATAAGTCAGTTTGAAATTCCTCTCTTAGCTGCTATAGATCATAGCATCAAGCACAATGAAGAAAGGGTCCCTATAAAGCCACTTTTCTCAAGCCTGCTCCAACATCATAAAACATGCCTCTAGCTCTGACCCATGATTAGCCAGGAAGCTGAGACGCAGAAGAGATTTTAAGGCACATGAGGGTCAACTTATTTCCAACGATTTTGATTACTTGTCTTCATCTGGGAGCTCACCTGGAAGGTATCTACATATTCATATAAGAGGAATTCAAAATATTACTTAATATTAAATGTTCACATTTTTTTAAGTATGCTACAAAAGCAATTTAACTAAATCAACTTCTGTCATCTACTTCAGAATCCTGCCAGTTTAAAAAAAAAAGATAATAAATAATAAGAACAGGAATGTGATATGATTAGATGATTCTGGTCATATTATCTTTGTCCAAAATGCTTGTGGCAACTAGCACTGAAAACTGAACTAGGCGAGAATGATAAAGTCTGGATTCTAGGGTGGCGCCTCCATCTCCAGTTATGAGCAAGAATTCAGCTAATGCCCGCTGACCTGGACCTGAGCTTCCTGGGCTAGGCTGCAAGGTGAAGGTCATGAATTTAGTAAATGATCTCCGAAACCCTTTCAATTTCTAAGATTCTGTGGTTATAAAATGATCAAATGCAGTCAATTACTGCTACTCGGGTCCATCCTTCATTTCTTCACAGACATATAGACATCTGGGGTGGGGCATTGAACACCTCTCGCCCTAGTTTGGCATGACATTTATGATTGGGGTTGGGGGGCCGAACTATGCAGGGGCCAGCTGGTGATTTTAAAAATAATGAGCTCTGGATACCTGTGGAGATCGTGTTTCTGGATTTGGCAGGTCAGAAGACTCCTTCACCCCAACCCCACCCTAACCCCACCCCAGCCCCAGGGTTAAATGGGCCGTGCTGTTGGAGTGCCCAGCTCTCAGCAAAGAAACAGGATGAAATAACTACAGGCTTTTCAAAATGGAATTGTCCTAGCAGAACCCATCTGGCTCAATATTTTTTTAAAACATTGTAAGAGGTTTAGAATGCTGAGTTGTGATAAACGAAGACTAAGCAAACAGTCCCAGGACCTAATTGTGCTCCAGCTTTAAAATACTGCTGCGAACACTTTTCTCAGTCCGCTCTACAGGTATCATTGTTTTTCTTTGTGGACAACATGCAACTGAGAAATTCAGTCCAATCCCTTTAAGATGTTAAAGGCTGGCGTGTTCTTAATATACCACACACTGGAAACAAATATTATTGTCTTAGGCAGGGTGGAGGGGAGGTGCTGAAAACAGAAAAGAGAACAGAAGAAAGGCGGTCTCTACTGCTTCGGGAAGTCTGCATTCGGAAACCACGAGACGTGGAGATCAAAGCTGCTCCCTCTCCAGCCACCTGCAGAAACTCGGCCAGAGCGCGGGCTCAACACCGACAGGGCGAGTGGGCACGTGTCTCCCTACCAACCCAACAGGCGCGCCAAGGGACCCAAGTTAGGAGCTCAGACTCACGTCGTGGGCTGGGCGCTGGGGCAGCAGAGGGAGAACAGAGCCCATTCAAGCCCAGCCCCAGCGCCCCGCTGCCCAGCCGCCCTGCCTGGAGAGATGCCCCTGTCACCTGAGCCACTGCGCCCTCGGCACAGCCGAGAAGAGAAGCGGAAAGAAGAAGCGTGGCGGGATCTTCTCGGCCTGGGCTTTCAGGATCCGGACGCCGGAGCGGTCCTGGAGATTGCGCCCGGACAGCCCAGGCTCCCACGCTCCGCAGCCGCTCCGGGGCGTGCAAACTACCCCACGCCCTGCCGATCCCCCTGTACGTCCGTCCCCAGCCCAGCCCGGTCGCGTCCTCACCTCGCCGGGACCGCTGCAGCCCTGCTGGTAGCTCGCGGACATGCCCCGGGGGCGCGCCCGCCGAGCGGCGTCCCTGCGCCGTGGCCCCTTCCCGGGCCCCAGGCGCCGCGATCCGCGCTTTCCAGAGGTGCGGGGCAGACCGGACGCAGGCGCCGGCCGGGCTGGGGCCAGGGGCCCAGCGGGCAGCTCCGGAGGAGGAGAGCGGCACCCGGAAAATCCCGGTGCTCGGCCCCCAAAATGCCCTGGCTGGTTCGGCCCCGCCAGCTCCGCCGGGCCGGCGAAGGGGATTTGTCGCTGCGATCCGCTCTAAGTCTGCAGCTCGGCGAGGGGTGAGGGGCGCGGAGGAGGAGGGACGCCTCGCGGTTATGTAAGGCATCGGCCCTCTGTGTCCCGAGCCGGGTCGCCCGGGGACTGCCCGACCCTCCCCGGGAGCACCCGTGCGTGCCCCTGACCTAGGCAAGTCGAGGGGCCCCGGCGCATCAAAAAGAACTTTTCCCAGCAGAGTCGAAGAGCGAGATCTCGAGAAGGAATACGTACAAGCACTTCTTAAGGTGTGTCTGGCCGGGATCTGGACCCTGCCAGCCGCTCCTTCCCGGAAACTCAAGCGGCAGGGTGCTAGTTGAAAGCTTTGTCTCTCGCGGTCATGTGGACCTGCGTGCAGCCCTCCCGAAAAGCTCCTAGCCTTGGGCAATTTACTTACCGCTCTGAGCCCCCGGTTTACCTGTGAAATACAGAATAATAATAGCGCCCATTTCATGTTGATGCTGAGGACGAAATGAGTGAGGTGCCAGCGCAGAGAACATAACCCAATTCCCCAAACGTCGCCTTAGAGCCTGAAGAAGCTGCCTGAGTCGCCATGCCCCACGTAAGACAGGCTAACCTTTCTGTAAAGCACTCTCTTTACAGAAGAGGCTGACAAGGTCTCCCTCCAACTTCCTGGAGTGGACACCCTTGTAGTCCAAGCGCGGCTCACAGACTGACAGTCACTCATCGCTGGGAGCTGGTTAAACGCGCAGAATCTCAGGTCTACCCGCAGAGCCTCAAAGTCAGAATCTGCATTTTCAACCAGATTCCCTGGTGGTTAGGATGTACACGAAAATTTCAAAATGAATTATTAGAAATTTTCTTTTGGAAAATTTAAGGACACAAGGAAGTTACTAGCAATATTTGCCAAGCAGTACCTCAGGGTGTTTTCAAAATAGACTAGTAAAGCCCTTTCTCATTTTGCCCTCTGGCTATTTTGTCTTCCTCCCTCATCTCAGTTTTCTGCCCTTTAACTCTAATTCTGAATTTAAGTCCTATTTTCATTTGCAAAAAACACTTGGTTATAGCTAAGTGGTGATTAGTTAATATATGTCTAAAACACACAAAAGCAGGGACAAACATAGCCTGTAAAAGAATTCATTAGCATTGAAAATGAACCTATAAATGCAGAAGCAGCAGCAAGCCCTGAACTCTCAGTTGTGAAAGTCTTTGGGTTAAAGGTCTGAACCCTTTGCGGTTCAGAAAAATACTTCTCCTGGTTAAACATTGCTTTGGGTGGCAAATAAGTCCCTTTTTTAAAAATGTAAATAATGTAGAGCAGACAGTCCTTTAAAAAAGTTTTGGAAAATAGAAAGAAACCTCACAGGTTTCCCTTCCATCTAAGTCACAATTGCAGAGCCTCTAGCAAAGCCCAAAGCAAATATTTTGTTTATTCTAGTCAATGCTGTGTCATTGTTGTTTTATTCTGAGAGTGCTGAGGTTTTGTGTGACTGATGATACCTCAAGCAGAATGATTTTCATCTTTTAAGAATCCAGTGTAGGTTGATGATGAAGATGTTAAGTCTAATGCCCGGTAGAGAAAGGTCACTTCACTCCACTCACCCGGGTGGAGTCCCACACTTTCGACTATTGAAATGGCTTCCGTCATGGCGGTGAGGCTCATGGAGGTGAAGGGGAGAGACAGACATGGGTGAAGGAAAGGAATCTCCGTTCTCTGAGGTTAGCAGGTTGAGGGCACTGAAAGGAGAAGAAAGCCCACCTGCTCTTGCTGTGCTGTGTGGGAGAAAAGTAAAGACAGAACCCTGGATTCCAACCTGGGAAGAAAGGGAAGATCAGCCTTTCTCCTAACTCTGTCCTACGGAACTTTCTTCAGTGACTGAAATATGCTCTATTTTCACAGTCCAACACAGCTATGAAATGTAACTATGTACATTTTAATTAATTAATGAAAATTCAGGGTTTTTTAACTTTAACCTTTTTTTGCAGTTTTTGGCTGGGGCTGGGTTTGAACCCGCCACCTCCAGTATATGGGGCTGGCGCCCTACTAAATTTTTGTTTGTTGTTGTTTTTGTTTTTGTTTTGAGACAGAGCCTCAAGCTGTCCCGCTGAGTAGAGTGCCGTGGCATCACAACTCACAACAACCTCCAACTCTTGGGCTCAAGCAATTCTCCTGCCTCTGCCTCCCAAGTAGCTGGGACTACAAGTGCCCAGTTATTTTTTGGTTGCAGCCATCATCGTTGTTTGTAGGGCCTGGGCTGGATTCGAACCCGCCAGCTCCCCCTGGTATATGTGGCTGGCACCTTAGCCGCTTGAGCCACAGGTGCGGAGCCTTTGTTGTTTTTTGATGCTAGTCTGTTGCACTAACCATATTTCAAGTGCTCCATACCAACATGTGGCTAGTGTCTACCATACTGGACAGCACATAAGACATTTCCTTCATCACAGAAAGCTCTCCTGGACAGTGATGCTTACAGGCCAGGATTTTGGTGAGGAGGTAAACCCAGAGATCCAGCTTCTCCAAGTCCCGGTCAGAGCTTTATCTGTCTAAAGGCAGATTATGGAATAACAAACCTACAGCATTGAGTCTTTCGGAGTGAAAACGAGATCATCTACAGAATGTATTTAATACAATACCTTGCATATAATAAATGTGTAAAAAGAATTAACCCATGTTAGTATTTGTTAATTTTTACTTAAAAAACAAAAAGTTGAAGGCTGAGTACAGTGGCTCTTACCTGTAATCCTAGCACTCTGGGAGGTGGAGGCAGGTGTATTGCTTGAGCACAGGAGTTTCAGACCAGCCTGAGCAAGAGCTAGACCGTGTCTCAAACAATAGCCGGGCGTTGTGGCAGGCGCCTGTAGTCCCAGCTACTTGGGAGGCTGAGGCAAGAGAATCGCTTGAGCCTAAGAGTCTGAGGATGCTGTGAGCTATGACACCATGGCACTCTACCCAGGGCCACAAAGTGAGACTCTGCCTCAAAAAAAAAAAAAAAGTTGACAAAGATTCTTTGCTGGGCCAAACCTGAGCCAGGCTTTTAAACCCTGCCCTAGGCCCATCTGTGTGCTTCCTTATAAAATCCAGTGTTAGCAAAGAACCCTGCTAAGTCAATTTAGCAATAGTCTGCCTCTTCCTTAATATCTGATTACCCTCAGATCATTCTCCACCATCTTCCAGGTGCTATCAACCCTGGCTAGTCTTCAGCAAGAATCTTCTTAGGTTGGTTTACCCAGAATCTCCCTGACTCTTGGTAGTTTTCATCCTCTGACCCTACCCCCTGTTCCTTGCCTATGAATTTCTACTTTTCCACACTGTATTGGAGTGGAGCCCCATCCTGTCTCCTACTGCAAGTCTCCATTGTAGTGGTCCCTGTACCTACCTTGACAGTCCTCATAAAGTCTTCCTTACCATGCTTTTAAACGTGTAACTGAATAATTTTGTTCTTTAACAGGGGACTCAACATTATACTGTCATTCTTAGTAGTTAAATAAACTTTTGCTGATGTGGTCAGCTGCTGTGCTACCTCAATGCCCATTAATAGCTGTGCTCCAGCTCGCTCCCTTCCCTTCCTCCCCAGTATAGTTGAGCACTACCTGTCCTCTTCTGGCCTGGAGGCACAGCGAATAAATAACGAGTATGTTAACTTAAATCATATTGAACCATGGTTCAGTGGAATTAATTTTCCGATGAGATTCTGAGAAGCATGACACCTTAGGGTACATCCATTAGGAAAGGAATTGTTCGTTCCTGTTATTTGGTCAAACAAGGATGTTTGGACTCAGCAGAGAGAACTGAGAACATTGGCTCCAGATAAGTCATACTTGGGTATCTACGTCAGAATAGAAGGTAGCCAGGGGCAGTGGCACAGACCTCTAGACCTAGCTCCTGGGGTGACTAAGGCAGTAGAACCAATTGAGCCCTGCAGTGTGCTATCATCATGCCTGTGAATTGCCACGGCACTCCAGCCTGGAGAACATAGGGAGACTGTCATTAAAAAAATTAAAAAAGAGGTTACCAGAATGTTGGGGGTTAAGGATGAAACCTTGAGGCTTTTGCCTACATAAAATTTGAAATTTTATTCTCATGCCTAATTAAAAATGTAAAGATAACTCCAAAAGCTTAAATGAGATGCAGGTATCTGAGGCAGTCAGCTGTACAGATCAGGGCAAAAACACATACGTGGAAAGGGAAACAGGGGAAGTCCTCCCTACACACAAAGAAATGGACATTTTTGAATAACTGTCTTCTCAAACTCCCTGGACTTCTTTAATAAGATCACGTCCCGTGAGGACCCTTCAGAGCTCACTTTCTTTATCATCTTCCTTGGTTCTGTGTTTACCACTTCACCCTTTATCTCATGAGCATTTTCTGAGAAGTCGACCCCTATTTTTGTTCTCCGTCCGCCTTTCATGACTCTGGTCAACACCTGCTGTCAGCGGCAATGTCTTCCCAGTTCTGACCTCCCTCTGGATTCCAGTTCCTGTCACCAGAGGCCCAGTGGAGATTTCCACTTGCATTCTCCTTGCACCATCGCTTCAAATTTTAAAATAGCAAAACTTAAGTTATCACCACAGTCTGTTCTCAGCGCCCCAAGCACTCTCAGGTTCCTCTTCTCCACCACCATGACCTTGGTCTCTGGGGCTAAAATTCTTTCCTTTGCTGTGACTTGAAGCTATGTAACCATTTTAACCCTTTCATGATATCTTCTTCCTAGAGTCATGGCGTATCTGAAAGACATTGAATTTAGAACCAGAAAACTGAAGTAAAAATCCCATTTCTGCCACTTCTTAGTAGCATGAACTAAGTACATTTTTTAACACCCCACCACCAATGCCGAGTCTCAGATTTCTCATCTATGAAGTGTCATTAGTACCATTCAAAAAACATGGACTGAACAGCTATCTGTCCCAGCCGCTGTGCCAATTAGGTTAGACTCTCCAGCCCTGCACCCCTTTGCTGTGGGATTGCCCTGCGATTGAGGAATGTTTAGCCGCATCCTAAGTCTTTACTCACTAGATGCCAATAGTAACTCCCCTAGTCGCGACGGTCACAGCTGTCTTCAGAAATTGTCAAATGTTCCGGCTGGGTGAAAGGAACCCTGACTGGAAGGAGCGATAGTGCCTTCCTCTCTGGGTGCTTTGAGGATTTCATGAGATGACAAATACAACAACAGGGGTCACCATTTGCAGAATGTGGATGTCTGCGGGTGAGGTGTTCTCTGAAGACCACGGATGGAAGAACCTTTTTAGGAAAAAGAAAACTCAACCTAGAGTCTATCATTCTGAATTATTATTATATGCTAGGAAATATTTTTGAATTTAAACAACAGGGGGAAAATTTTCTTTTTTCTCTTTTTTTTTTTTTTTTTTTTTTGAGACATAGTCCCACTATGACACCCTCATAGAGTGCTGTGGCATCACAGCTCACAGCAACCTCCAACTCTTGGGCTTAAGTGATTCTCTTGCCTCAGCCTCCCGAGTAGCTGGGACTACAGGTGCCTGTCACAATGCTTGGCTATTTTTTGGTTGTAGTTGTCATTGTTGTTTGGCAGGCCCAGGCTGGATTTGAACCAGCCAGCTCTGGTGTATGTGGCCGGTGCCCTAGCTGCTGAGCTACAGGTGCCAAGCTGGGAAAAACTTTCTTGCATTACATTTTCTTAGTGGATTTATCCCTCTGTTGTCACTGCTCTTCTCCAGACTCATCACTAGATCTCTAGAAACGCTGTACTTCATTCCTTTGCCGTACAACTCACCTTCTCGCTACTCTCTGTACCCTGCATTCTTCATCCTGGGAACTCTGGTGGTTCCCTTACCTCCTTATTTACTTCATTGAAATAGAACTCACTTGCCAGTTGGCCGAAGTCCTCTTCCAACTGCCTTCCTTTCCATCCTTCACTATCACGTTCCTCCACACTAACTGTCACCCTCGGTCACACCCTCATTCTTATTCTGTGAAGTCACCATGAACTTGCCTGCCCTGTTCTTTCACCCGGGCTCTGGCCCAGGCCTGGACTGCCCCTTCCTCTCTCTTTCCTGCCTGTGGAGATCTGACAATGTTCTTCAAGGTCCAATTCAAATCTCAGCTTCTACTGATGTCCGTAACTCCCTTTGAAAGGAATAAAAAATAGATGGTTAATAGTTAGAAAGAAGGAAGAATAGATGGCGAGTAATATAATAAAGTAAACTTAGTAAATATTAAATCTAGAATCTAGGTAGCAAAATGTAGGAGTTCACAACTTAGTCCAACTTTTTTCTGTTTCTAATTGTCATAATAAAATCAAAATAAATAAAATAAAAGATATAATAAACATCCTAATGTCTTCACAAAGTCCTTCCCACTCTGCTCTAGTCATGGTCTTTAAGAACCTGAGTTTAGGCATCGGGTAGATGTGAGTTCAAGGCTCAGCTCCAACTCTTTCTAGCTGGGGGATCTTGGACAAGTTATATAACAACTGAGAACTTCAATATCTTCATTTATGAAATGAGTACAATAATAACACTCCATTAGTCTCATAAGGTTTAAATGATGCTTATATCTGTAAGGTGCTTAGCACAGTAGCTAAAGCATAGTAAGTACCCAACATATGTTAGCTGAAAATAAAACAAATACAAACACTCCTCTCCTGAACACATAGTGTGATGGCAGGAATCTTCTCTGTGTCATCATTCCCTAAATGTCTATAGAGTAGGAACTTAATAAATCTTTGAAGTGAGTAAATAAATGCTCCTTGTGTATCACCTTTGATTTTTACCTCTGTGGTTCCTCCTTCCTCTGGTAGATTCATTCAATTTGTATGTATGTATGCATGTATTTTGAGACAAGGTCTTGCTCCATTGCTTGGGATTGAGTTCAATGGCATCATCATAGCTCACTGCAACCTTACACTCATGGGCTCAAGAGATCCTCCTGCCTTGGCCTCCTAAGTATCTGGAACTATGGGTGCAACAACTGTGCCGGCTAGTTTTTCTATTTTTTGTAGAGATAGGTTCTTGCTCTTGGTAAGGCTCAATTGTTACTTATGAGGCATCTACTAGGAACAAAGTCAGCAGCCATGGCAGAACCATGATAGCCCCACACCTAACCCAACACTTTATCCCTGAAATTAGCAATTTCCTAGATGAGTGCTACTGTGCAGCTTGAGGGTTCTTTGCCTAATCTAAGACCTCTCCTGAGAATACATCTGGCACAGAAATACATGTTAATATGGAGAATAGGAAAGAGAGAAGAGTTAATGGCATTGTTCCCCAACAAGATAAGGAATATGGAAAAAAAGAAGTGATATGACTTGGCACCTGTGGCTCAACAGGCTAAGGCTCCAGCCACATGCACCTGAGCTGGCGGGTTCGAATCCAGCCCGGCCCGCCAAACAACAATGATGGCTGCAACCAAAAAATGGCCGGGCGTTGTGGCGGGCGCCTGTAGTCCTACTTGGGAGGCGGAGGCAAGAGACTCGCTTGAGCCCAGGAG
>CAUYRH010097454.1:0-24932 GCA_963574655.1 Perodicticus potto
TTATCTGAGCACAGGCTGTCAGGCTCAAGAACGAATGTTGTCAACAGTTTACAACAGGGTCCTCACACCAACTATGTCCATGATGACCTGCACCCAATTCTAACCACCACCCAGACATACATGATGTTAGCCTCACCAGCAAGTGACAGATGATGGAAACGGAGGTGCTACAGCAGAGCAAAGTCTAAGTCAAATCTGCAGAACTCTACTCCAGGGCCTGTGTCCTTGACCCACCCCTGACAGTATCCTAGCCCCCATTCCACTCACGAGTCTTATGGTCTTAATGAAAATGTGAAAAGAAAACTATAAAAGGCTCGGCGTCTGTGGCTCAAGTGGCTAAGGCGCCAGCCACGTACACCTGAGCTGGCAGGTTCGAATCCAGCCCGGGCTCGCCAAACAGCAATGATGGCTGTAAGCAAAAAATGGCCGGGCGTAGTGGCGGGTGCCTGTAGTCCCAGCTACTTGGGAGGCGGAGGCAGGAGACTTGCTTGAGCCCAGGAATTGGAGGTTGCTGTGAGCTGTGATGCCACGGCACTCTGCCCAGGGTGACAGCTTGAGGCTGTCTCCAAAAAAAAAACTATAAAAAGGAAAACAGAAGACACAAAAGGTGTCAGGTTAGAGTGGGTGCACACAATACTCTGCATTTCAGAGTAAAAGTAAGAGCAAAAAAAACGAAACCCAATTTAGATTAGATGGTTAGAGGATACCCTTCTGATGGGTCTCGCAGCAAGAAGTTACAGTTTGTGTAGCAAGAAGCAGCCAACCACAAGAGGATTTGGGGCCAGGGGAGCCAGTTGGGCAGAGGAAAGATTAGGTGGAAATGAGCCTGACATTTACAAGAAGAGACACATGTGACAAAGGGTACTGGGAAAAGGAGAGAGTGGTACAAAATAAAGACAGAGAGGCAGGCAGGGACGGGACGAGAGCACACAGGAAAGAATAAGAAGTTTGGTGCGGTGTAATAACGGTTTGCAGATGGCAGTAATACTCTAAACATGAATAATCAATATTAAGGAACATGCTAGAGAAATGGACTCTGGGTTTAGTAGATGAGGATGTTATTATGAGCTTAAAGAGCAATTTCTTCAGTAGAGTTAAGAAAGACGTAATTCAGGGGCAGTGCCTGTGGCTCAGTGAGTAGGATGCTGCCCCATATGCCAAAGGTGGAGAGTTCAAACCTGTCCCTGACCGCAAAGTGCAAAAAAAAAAAAAAAAAGAAAGAAAGAGTAATTCAGAGGGCAAGAATAGGAGACACTTACCTGCAACCTGCTATGTTCCAGATACTATGTATCTCCTTTAATGCCCTCAAGGACTTCAGGAACTAAGTATTAACCACCTCACTTCAGAGATAAAGGAAGTCTCAGTGAGTAAGTAACTTGCCCAGGGCCTGGATCAAGAGAGAAGCCGAGGGCTGTGCTTGCCTGTTCTGAGCTCTGGAGATAGGCAAACGTCCTACAGACCATGTACAGCAAAATCAAAGCACTATCTACACGTCACTACACAGAAAAAGTATAAGCCATGTGCCAGGAAAAGCTCTGATTTACAGAGTGAAATAATAAAAGATCTCGACTCCTTTTGATCAAATCAAAAACTGTATCCTTAAGAAAAGTCTGAGCAGTTCAAATGCTAAGAAAAACAAGTCCACATTTTGTTTTCAGACCCAAGAGAGTTGAGCAATCTTAGCAACTACTGTTTGCAACTACAGAGTTTTTATATGCAATATAGCCAAAAGCATATGCAGCAATCCTGACAGGCATAACTCAGAAATCTCTGAATTGAGGGAGATGCTGTCTTTTCTTTACAGAAGAATGCCAGCTAATCAACAAAATGGAAAAATAATAAAGACAGAATGACACAAATAGAAAATTCATTTTGAAACCATCAATGTAGTAACCGATAACTAGCAAGGCTCATCAACCACAACAAACCACTGTATGGAAACATGTTGGTGAACAGGATATTCATATGGTCTCCAATTTCCCACTTCAGATTACTATTAACTCTATCTGTTTTACAATGGAGAAACCTAGCAGGCTTACCTAACCACGTAATCAAATTATCATCACCAAGGATTCAAACTGACATTATGAGTCTCTTGAAGGGATTCAATCCCCTAAATGAATTGTTTACCAAAAACATTTAACATGACTCTAATTAGTTGTGGGACACTGCAGAAAGAACTCGCCTGGACTCATCAAAAATGTCAATGGCTGGCTCGGCACCTGTGGCTCAACGGGCTAAGGCGCCAGCCACGTACACTTGAGCTGGGCGGATTTGAATCCAGCCTGGACCCGCCAAACGATGGCTGCAACCAAAAAATGGCCGGGTGTTGTGGCGGGCGCCTGTAGTCCCAGCTACTTGGGAGGTGGAGGCTGGAGACTCACTTGAGCCCAGGAATTGGGGGTTGCTATGAGCTGTGATGCCACAGCACTCTATCCAGGGTGACAGCTTGAGGCTCTGTCTAAAAAAAAAAAAAAAAAAAAAATGTCAATGGCTTAACACAACACAAAGGCAAGGGAACTGTTCCATATTTAAAGGAGACTAAAGACATTTGAAAACTAAATGCAGTGTATAATCCTTGAATCCTGGATTACATTTTTAAAAAAACCATAAAAGATATAACTATGCCAGGATAGCTGGTGAAATCTGAATATGAACTATAGAACAGATAATATTATTTTATCAATGTTAAATTTCTTGGGTATGATAGCAGCATTATGTATGGAAATGCCCTTGTTCTTAGAAGATATATGCTGAAATATTTAGATATTTAGATATACACACGTGTATGTGTTTGACTGTGTGCATAAGAGAGGGAATAATGGAGAAAAAGTAAATGTGGGTTCAGCACCTGTAGCTCAGTGATTAGGGCGCGGGTCCCATGCACCTAGGCTGGTGGGTTCAAACTCAGACAGGGCCTATTAAAACAATAATGACAACAATAACAAAAAAATAGCTGAGCATTGTGGCGGGTGCCTGTAGTCCCAGCTACTGGGAGGCTGAGGAAAAAGAATCACTTAAGCCCAAGAGTTTGAAGTTGCTATGAGCTATGACGCCCCAGCACTCTACCGAGAGTGACATAGTAAGACTCTGTCTCAAAAAAAGAAAAGAAAAGTGGCAAGCCATTAATTTATAAATTTATGAGTATGCAAATGTTCATTGTACCCTTGAAGCTTTTCAAAATAAAAAGTTAGGAGTTACAATTTAGAGATTCTAAATGCTAACGGCATACCACCAGAATCATACCATGGGGACACTTCTTAAAAATTTGTTGATGATCTTAGCGTCCAACCCAGGCTCAAAGCAAGACTCTGCTGCATTTTTTAAAAAATAAGACTGACTTATCTTTTTATAAGACTACATATAGATCTGAAATTATATTATTTTAAGAGTACTTATAGAGTATTTGGTTAGAAGGATTTTAAAAATCAAGTCTGTAAATCAAAAGAACAAAATCTGAGCTTTCATTTCTTTGCTTGAGTAGCCTTGAAGGTAACTATGTTCGTAGAGCTTAACTTTACCGTGCTTTGTCTAAAGTCTTCTGTTCCTCGATCTTTTCCTCAGCATCCTTCTCAGCTCGAATTGAGACTCCTGCATTCTGTTTGCTCCAGATACTTGGCTTCTGGAGAATAATTTAAAAAGATAAAATAGAACCATCACATGATTGGAAAAACAAATCTCTACTGTGCATCATAAAAATAAAAGATCTTATGACTCAATGGATATAACCAGATGTTCCTCCAGCTAACTTAAGTTCTACGACAAGACTGATTGTACAGGGCAAAGTTAGAACTGAAAAGCCCTCAATTGTACAAACAATTTCTTTATACGATAGGATAGTTATTTCTCTATTACCTTTTGTCTCCTGAATAGTTACAACCTAAGTCAAGATTCTAATGGAAATGTATAGATTACAGAGAATTAATAATACACTTAGTAAATACCTTTACCTATAAAATTCAAAAACCATTCACAACTCTTTAAGATCTTGATATTTTCTGCTATTTTTCTATATTACATAATTTTCTATGTCTGTTTGGATACATAAAACCAATATAGCCAGATAATCATCAATGAGAATGTAAACAATCCACTTATTAATAACACGTACTATTACAAAATAAGTGTTAAAGAATTAAAGCATCATAACATGCTTCTAAATAATCTTACTAATTTCTTTGATATCTAAAACATTTTATGCAAATATTCAAATATAAGACAGACATTTTTCCTACATTTTTATATACAAATACCACTGACCACTGACAATTTTAAAAGACTTAAGTATGGCATAATTTTCCCATGCTTGGAATCCATATAGTAAGGTCTTATTTTTTACCTTATTAGTTGTTTTTGGTTTTCCAAAAACTCCAGAATCTTTCAGAAGTTTTTCTTGTTTGAATTCTTCTTGTTTTCGGAAGAGTTCGGCCTTAAGATCTACCAACTGGAATAGCATAAGTAAACAAAAATATTCATCAGTTTTCTTTTTTTTTTTTTTTTTTTTTGAGACCCAGCCTCAAGCTGTCACCCTGGATAGAGTGCTCTATGGCATCACAGCTCACAGCAACCTCCAATTCCTGGGCTCAAGCGAGTTTCTTGCCTTAGCCTCCCAAGTAACTGGGACTCAGGCGTTCACCACAACGCCCGGCCATTTTTTGGTTGCAGCCGTCACTGTTGTTTGGCGGGCCCGGGCTGGATTCAAACCCGCCAGCTCAGGTGTACTGGCGCCTTAGCCCATTGAGCCACAGGCGCCGAGCCTTCAATCAGTTTTCACAGGTGACTAGATTGCTAAATTATTTTAATTCTCTAAGCAAGATTTCAAGTTCCTCTAATGGCTAAAAATGAATACAGAATTAAAGATTTAAAAGTAGAACTCAGTACTCCAAATTTCAACACTCAAGACTTTCCTTGGGCAAAGGGAAAGTGCTAAAGCAAAGTCAATGAATGAAGTCTGCATCTTTTAGATTCATATTCAACTTTTATTACTTAGCACCTTCTGACTGGCACTGAGCTTGACTAATCTCATTTTGTCATTAGAACATTTTATTATTTCTGCAGGGAAACATTTTTATTCAGCACCTATCTGGGCACCCTGCTTGTGTCTGACACATAACACTGAAGAGCAGGACATAAACAAGAATTAGACAGAGTCCCTGCCTCACAGATCCCACAATCTAATGAAGAAGGTAATTTATAATACCAGTAAAATGTTACATGGAAATGTAACAAACTGAGTGAAAGAAAGTAGCATAAAAGTTCAGAGAAGGGTGAACTGCCCAGAGTGATCAGAGAAAGCTTTGAGCTAAGCCTTAAAAGATAGGCAACATTTCAACAGCTAGAAATAAAGCAGACTGCCTGGATGATAAGAAAAGCTCCAAGTCTGACTTAGTTCATTTTAGAAACTATAAGTTTAGCTAAATCTCAGGGTCCAAAATAGGAAAGAAGGCCAGGGCAAAGGAAACATGGCAGTCGGGTGAACAGCTGTGCTGATTCCTCAGCTGTTATCAATCACCACTGTCCACTCTGCAAAAAAAAAGTATAGAATGACAGCTTCCTTTTTAAGGGTCCTTGTATAGCTACTTATATGCCTGGGCATTTGTAAGTCAGATACTACTGATTTACTTTTAAGAAAAATAAAAATGATTAAGTTCAATGATTTCTATTTCAGAAGAAATTAATTTAAAAGTAACCAAACAGATCTCACTATGTCGCCCTTGGTAAAGTGCCGTGGCGTCACAGCTCACAGCAACCTCCAACTCCTGGGCTTAGGCAATTCTCTTGCCTCAGCCTCCCAAGTAGCTGGGACTACAGGTGCTTGTGACAACATCAAGCTATTTTTTTGTTGTAGCTGTCTTTGTTGTTTAGTAGGCCCTGGCTGGGTTGGAACGCGCCTGCCATGGTGTATGTGGACAGCACCCTAACCACTGAGCTATGGGCGCTGAGCCAACCACAGGGATTTTAATAATGCAAAAGGCAGTTTCATTCTAGGACCTAATATTCTAAATTCTTAAAAAACAAATGAAAAACTTTCAATTCTTCTTCTTTTTTTTTTTTTTTTAAGAGACAGAGTCTTGCTCTTTCACCCAGAGTAGAGTGCAGTGGTGCAATCACAGCTCACTGCAACCTCAGCCTCCTGAGCTCAAGCAATCCTCCTGCCTCAGCCTCCTAGTAACAGGGCTATAGGCACACGCCAATAAAGCCCAGCTAATTTTATAAATATTTTTTGTAGAGATACACTGTCACTATGTTGCTCAACCTGGTCTTGAAGTCCTGGCCTCAAGTAATCCTCCTGCCTAGAATTAAAGGCATGAGTCACTTTCCCTGGCCACATCTCTTCCAGGACTTCTTAATTAAATCAATTTTCCAGCCATATAATTTCCTATTCTACAACCACTTTTGACTTTTGAAAGCAAGATGCTCAGAGAATTAGCAGTTCTCAAATGGCACTCACTTCTATTACAGTTATTGCTAATATTAACTGGTCAGGAGAGGTTCACTTTAATATTTACAGCTTTTTGGTTCCTACATTAAACATTAACAGCTCGTTTCAATTTTCAGTATTAGATGAGGAAAAGGACTCAGATATTGAGACATTTACACTTTTTGCTTTATACTTCCTTTATATCCTAATACTCTGCAGTAAATTCAAGATTAAATCGAAGGGTAGGCAATTTGCTCTGATGTACTAGAAAAGGCAACAGCTTTGGAGTCAATCAGATAGAGCGAGCCAGGTTCTAGCACTAAGAATTCTGTAGGTAAGCTGGGGGAAGCACCTTCACCTTTCTGAACCTCAGTTTCATCATAAACTGGGGACATTATAAAACGGGGACATTAGCAGCACCCACCTCCTACAGCATTTGGGAGGATTCAGTGAGCCAGTGCATATAAAGTGCCGGAAATATACAAAATATACGGAACGTGTATTACTAACTACGTATTAGAGCAGCTAATTCAGCAAAACCGCTTTCATCCCGTCTCCCTTCACAGTTCCCAGGCAGTGCATTAATAACTTTTTTAGCTCCTGGAAAGAGTTCGCTGGGCACCCTTGGATCCTGGGGAATAACTCACAAAGCGGTGGAAGGACCTTGCTGCTCCCTGGGCTGGAAGAGAAACCGGGAAGGGGATACGTCTGCATAGCAGCGAAAGGCCGCGGTTCCTCTCCGACTGCAGGGGAGATAAAGCCGGGGAAGGGCTGGTCCCTGCGGGCAGGGGAGACAGGAGGAAGGGAGATTCCTAACCCAGACAAAACCCGGCGCAGGTCCGGGTCTAAAGGGTGGAGCCTGGTGCAGGTGCACGTCCACGTCGGAGGGGTAGAGCCCAGCCCAGGGTTTTGTAAGAACGCGGGCCCGGGCAGCGAAAACCTAGGTCGGGAGAAGCGGCCAGGCCTGGGTGGGCCCCAGGCGGAGGAACAAGCTAGATCGAGATTCTCGTCGAAGGCCGCGGCATCGTCGCAGACCCTCACTCACCGAGGAGGCCGTGACGTCCAAAGGCTTTTTCCTACGGTCCATGGTCCAGCCAGAGAGTCCTGGGGTCGGAAGGACCCTTTCCGCACCCGCGACGGGCCGGGGAAGCCCACTGCCGGCGCAACCGGAAGTGCCTTTGACAGGCGCCGCTGAGTTTGCGACGCGCGTTTACGACGCGCCTTTGCGGCCACAGCGCCATCTTGAGAAGGTCAAAACGTGCTCCGCATTACGTTTACCCTCGTTTGGAGAGGGTTAGAGCGTGCGCAGTTGACATTCACTGTTAAAAGTCATCTTGAAGGAGGCGGGAGGTAACAAGGACTGACGTTGGCGCCATCTCGAGAAGGGCTTTTAATTGTAAAGGACGCCATCTTGAGTGGGGCGGATGGTGGAGAGCGGGCTCGGTGGCGCCATCTTGGGGAGGGCGGAGTGAACTCACGTGTCTCCAGAAAGGTGGATTAATAGAGCGAGGGGGGAAAAAAAATCTCCTTCCTAGTCGTGGACTTTCTGTCTGGGCTTTTTTTTTTTTCACACATTAGTTGGTTAATTCTTACACGAACGTGATTATGCTCATCTTAGAAATAACAATAGCGAACACTAACATAATGCTTATTGTGTGCTACTTTGTATTATTTCAGCTCGTAAGAACGCGAACTATAAAGCTGACTTTCTGAGTCGGAATCGCTGCTGCTTCTCTGTGCCTCCGTTTTCAAGTGGGAATATAATTTTATTTACCTCGTGAGATTGAATAAAGGTTAAATGGGCCAATCTTGATGAAAATATTCATGATTCTGGAGACAGACTAATGACCCCCACCGTCCACCTGTCCACCTGTCCACCTTCTGGCTCCCAGAATACATGTATGGCAATTTGTTACTTTATAGGTAAAAGGAAATGTGCAGATGTGATTAAAGGTATTGAGATGGGCGATTAGCCTGGATTATAGAGGTGGGCTAAATATCATCTCAACCCATCTTACAAGAGGGAGGAAAAAGGGTCAGGGTCAGTAGGACAGATCAGAAGATGCTTCGAAGGGGAGGATGGAACCCAACAATACAAATGATCTCTAGAAAAAAAAGAACTGGATCGTCTAGATGTAGGGTGTCCAATCTTTTTTTTTTTCTCTGCTGCGTATGGGAAGAATAAAAGTCATCTTGGGCCACACATTAAATACGCAAACACTAGCAAAAGCTTATTAGCAAAATAAATAAATAAATAAGGTCTGTGCTTACTCTTCATGATGTTCAATACCACAGATCAGCAAAAAGAGTTCTCACAAAATTGGCCACAGGTTGGACACTCCTGATTAAATCTTGGATTGAATTGGAATGCTGTCAGGCCATGCCAGTGATTTTTCATGTATCCTGTTTCCTCAAACTCTCCCTCAAAACATCCACCAGATGTTTTCCAAGCATCTGGGGCTATCTGGAATGGCCTTCCACTACCAAGTACACAAACTGAGGCCACTGCCAGTATGTTCCTTCCATGCCATGCCCTAAACGTGTGGACCTGGGTTTGTTCCAAGAGAAAAGGAAAGTCAGGGACACCTTAGGCTGGTGAAAGAGCACAGGAGTTTCCTCTAAGGGTGCTGGCCCTCAATCTCAGCAGCACCTTTTTGGTTATCTTGAGCCGCCGGGCACCATGCTACTGAGCCTCAGATCTCTTACCTGCTTGGGCGCACAGGATGTTTGAGATAAAGAGTGTAGAAACGGTTTGCAAGCTGAAAATGCTGTGCATGCTCATGTCATTTTTCTCGCAGCAGAAGGCATGTGTGTAGCAATAGTCTGTGTTAGGACACTGCATATTTTGAGCTCTAGTTTGTTTTCACCCCTGTGGAGTCCCAAGGGGGTGGCACTGGGTGAGAGATCGATTATCTGACTCCTTCTCATCTCTTGTGGGATTTTAATTATCTATCAGATCTCCTAGGCTTTAAGTGAAGGAGGAAAGAGGAAAATTTCTGAAACTGACAGTTATCATTTCCCCTTGAGCACAGCCACCAAGCCATGCTCTTATTTTTAATGACCTACAGTTAGTTTCCAATATGAAGGCTCATAAGGAGGTGTTTGCAGGCTAGACTCCAACTGTAGGCTATGCTGCTATTGTAATGTTTTAATCAGTGTTTAAGTCAAGAGGTTTAATTTAGTCCAGGGCTTCTTTTGGCATGTAAAAATGATTTTTTGTTTCTTCAAACTAAAAACACATCTCTCTCGCCTATGCATCCAACCCACAGCATCTTAACCTTTGTTCCATCTCCAACACCACTGTCTATGACAATAAATTACTCAGCAGTAGATGAATTAGCTGAGTCCAATGTGTGAAAAAAGATTAGGTTGGACCTCAGAAAATTAGGTTCTAAGCAAGGGCACAGGATGAAGCATAAAGATACCTGGACTCGTGGCCTCCGTGACAAAGAAGCTAACCTTTATTAGCATCAGGCATGACATTATGCCATAATGTTATTGGCATTATCTCATTGAAGCCTACATCAGGATTCAAGGGGCAGGAACTATTATTATTCTTATTTTGTAGAGGAGGAACTGAGACACAGAGAAGGTAAGTAACTCGTCCAAGGTTACACAGCTAGGTTTTGTTTGTTTGTTTGTTTGTTTGTTTGTTTGTTTGTTTTGAGACAAGTCTCAAGCTATCGCCCTGGATGGAGTGTTGTGGCGTCACAGCTCACAGCAACCTCAACTCTTGGGCTTAAGTGATTCTCTTGCCTCAACCTGCCAAATAGCTGGGAGTACAGGCGCCTGCCACAACGCCTGGCTATTTTTGTTGTTGTTGCAGTTGTCATTGTTGTTTTAGCTGGCCTGTGGCTGGGTTTGAATCCACCTGCCTCAGTGTATGTGGCCGGAATACTGAGCTACGGGTGCCACCTACACAGCTAGTTTTGATCCCCAGGATTTGAATTGAAGCAGCTCAGTTCCAGGACCTTACACTTTCCTGCCTTACTGGATCTGAGCCTGTATTAGCTTTGCATTCATTCATTTATTCCTTAATCAATTCAACTCTACTGGGGAAGGGGAAATTTTAATAAGCTAATCCCAGAACATAGCTACAGGAGGCACCTAAAATTGAGTTATTGCAAGCAGGATGACCAGCAGGTGAATACCAGGAAGCCTGACAGTGCAACCTAGAACTAGACAAGGATTGTTTGGCAGCTTGGAGAGCCCAACTAAGCTTGCAAATCTGGAGTGACGGGATGGTGAATGGGGCTTTCCTACAGCCTGGGAGTTGGTACTTGAGGCCATAACTGAAAACAAGAGGTGCTAAGAACTTCAACGGGGTCAGAAAGCTGTTAATAATTGGGGCCCAAGTGCTGCTCCCAGCCTCAACCTGGTGGAGAAGACACCTTAACTGTTCAGACCCACCCTGGCCCCACTGCATGTACAGAGACAGTTGGGAAGGGGGCGGGGAGGGAACTGTCCATATCATGAGAGGTTGGCCTCACAGGCAGGGACTTGAGGGACACTTCTCTAAACTAAAGCCAACTTAGAGGCTCCAAAGATGGGGAACAGAGGTTAGGCCAGGGACTTCGCAATGCCGTGGTGGGGAGTCTTGAAGGTAATTCAACTGAGCCCAAGAAGTATGAAATAGTGGAGAAATACCAGAGGCTGGAATAAGCCCTTATCCCCTGATCCTTCTATTTGGCTCTGTGTTAGTTCCTAAAGCTGCCATAATAAAATCTCTCAGATTGTATGGCTTAAAACCACGGAAATTTATTGTCTCACACACAGTTCAGGAGGCTGGAAGGCTGAGATCAAGGTGCCGAGCACCATGATCCCTGAAACCTATGGGGGGTTCCTTCCCTGTGCCCTCCTACCTCCTGGCAGTGTCCGGCAGACCCTGGCTTTCTCTGGCTGGTGGAGATGCCTTACTCCAGTCACACGGCCTTCTCCCTGTGTCTGTTTTCACCTGGTCATCTCTTTATGAGAACACCAATTACGTGAGATGAGGGGCCCTTCTACTTCGTGGAGACCTCATCTTAACTAGTTTATGTTTGTAATGACCTTCTTTCCAAACAAGGCCACCTTAGGTACTGATGCTTAGGACTTCAACTACATGGCTTCTTGGGTAGGGGACACAATTTAACCCTGAATAGGCCCCTATGCCAGGCTTGAAAAGGATCACTGGAGGCCCTCAGTACTTGGGGGAGGAGGAGACTTGAGCTCCCAACCCCCTGCGCACCTCAGATAGCCAGGTGGGTGTTAACTGGTTGGCAGGTCAGCCTGCAGAATCATTAAGGAATAATAGCCACGTGTGGTCAGAGAGGCCGGCTGAAGGCTGAGATGGCTCTGTGAGTACACCCCCACCTGGGTCAGGCTGCTCAGGAGGGAGGCCAGGAAGGACAGAATAAGGGTGTCACATCTCCTGGGGCTTCCTGAGCCACCCATAGGGACTTCAGCATTTACTTTGGGTGAGCTGGAACCATGGAGGGTGCTGAGCAGAGGAGGGGCAGGGCCTGATTTAGGGCTTAGAGAACCTCTATGGCTGCTGGGTTGGGAAGAGACTGTTTTAGCCAGAACTGTTCCCTATCTGCACGCTTCCTGCTGGCATACAGAAAGGGAGTCACCAGTAGATGCATGTTTTACAGACAGGTGTGTGACTAAGAGACCAAACACATCATCCTCTATGTCCACGAGCTGTGAACTTTCAGGTAGCGCTTACCACATGCCAGAGACTGTGCTCAGTACCTTGGGTTTTAGTTTTCTTTTAATATGCTTTAAATTTTTTTTAATTTTTAGATTTGCATAAAAATTCCAGAGTTAGAACAGAGTTCCTATGTACCCTGCACCAGGGTTCCTCTATTGATTTTGTTTTAAAGAATAGTGAGATCACAGCTCACTGCAACCCCAAATGTTTGGGCTCAGGCAATCCTCCTGAATCAGCCTCCTCTGTAGGTGAGACTACAGTTTCACACCATCATGCCCAGCTAATGTTTCTATTTTTGGTAGAGATGGAGTCTCCCTGTATAGCTCAGGCTGGTCTTGAACTCCTGGCCTCAAGTGATCCTCCTGCCTCCGCCTCATAAAGTTCTGGGATTACAGGAATGAGCCTCTGCACCCAGCCTGTGTTAATATCTTATGATACTTCCTTGTACTTTCGTCACAACCAAGAAGGCAACCTTGGTGCACTGCTGTTAATTAAGTTCCGTACTTCACTGGATGTCGTTCTCCAGACAAGATCCCATGCAGGACACCATACTGCATTTAACTGTCATGTCCTTACGTGTCCTCTGATCAGCAACAGACTTTCCTTCTTTCTGATGAGGTCATCCAATAAGTGGGGAACTGCACAAATAGCAGTTTGCCAAGGTTGGTTTCTCATACTCAGTAAGTAAATTATTGATAATTCATCACTTCATGTCAGGCATGGGTGCTATAGAAATGGCATCAAGGACAGTGTCCTTGATCAGCTAGATAAAGGCAGCCTCTGCCAGGTTTCTCTGCTATGAAGTTACCTCTCCCACTCTCCACACCTACTCTTTGGAAGCAAGTCATCTAAATCAGCCCACGCTCAAGAGGTCCGTTACATATTTATTTTATTTTTAGTCGACAAATAATTGTATATATTTATGGGTTGCCATGTGATGTTTTGATGTGCACTTGCAGGCTAAGTTACAACTTCATCACTTGGCACACTTATTTTTTTGTGGTTAGAGCATTAAAAAAACTTCTCTTTGGCAATTTTGAAATGTACAATGCATTGCTATTTATAATAGTTACCATTCTGTGCAACACATCACTAAAGCTTATTTCTCCTGTTTAACTGAAACTTTGTGCCTTTTGATCAACAACTCTTTTCCTCCACCTACCCTGTCCTCTGGTAACCATTATTCTACTCTCTACTTCTATGAGTTCAACTTTTTAAAATCCTGCATATAAGTAGGATCACGCAGTATTTGTATTTCCATGCTTGGCTTAGTTTACTTAGCAGATGCCCTCCAGGTTCAACCATATTGTTGAAAATTATAGGATTGTCCTCCTCTTTTTTAAGGCTGAATATATTCCATTGTCTTTATCATTCATCCCCTGACAGACACCTACGTTGCTTCCATACCTAAGCGATTATGAATAATGCTGCAATGAAGAAGGAATTTTATAGTAATAAATGCCTACATCAAAAAAGAAGAAAGATCTCAAATAAATAGCTTCATTTTACATTTTGTCAACAAAAACCATAACCTGAAGTCTTCATAAGTTTGGAGAAAAGACTTTATTTCTTACAAAAGGTCACAATGCACAGGGTGGGACTCTGGCCAAAATGAGAGGCAGGTACTGCCATGGAAATGGGGGCAGGTCAGGAATTTAGGTTGAACAAGTTGGCCAAGTATACATATTCCAACAAGCTATCGGAGAAGCTATGAATATCCATGAAGGAGAAACTAACACGTGTATAGTGAATAAACATGCATGATATACATAGTCCATGTTCATTTTGTGGGGGAGACTTAAACATCTAAATCAGCTCAATGTGGTGGCTCATGCCTGTAATCCCAGCATATTGGGAGGCTAAGGCAAGAGGATTGCTTGAGGCCGGGAATTGGAGACCAGACTGAGCAATTGGTCTCTCAAAAGGTCTCTCAAAAAAGTGAGACCTCACCTCTATATAACTTAGAAACATTAGCCAGGAGTGAAGGTGTGCACCCTTAGTCCCAGCTACTCAAGAGGCTGAGGCAGGATGATCACTTGATTCTAAGAGTTTGGGGTTACGCTGAGCTATGATGATGCCACTACACTCTAGCCAGGGCAACAGGGTGAGAGCTTGTCTCAAAAAAATAAATAACAAATGAACTAAAAATAAATGCATTACAATTAGACCTTATATCTCAAAAGGTGAAGTAAGGACACAAAGGCATTCAAGTGCGCAGCCTCTGTAAACTAGCCAGAACCAGTTCATGGTCAGGGGTCTCTTATCAGGAGAAAGCTACTGAAATCTGTCTCTTCAGTCAAAGCTGCAGATATGTGTTGTGGAACAGAGGGTGGGGCTCAGTCAGTGTCTGGCGGTGGATGAGCTGCACTTGTTTTAATATCACTTCTCTCATGGCTGGAGCTTTAGAAAAAGAAAAACCTGTAGCAGTTGGAACATAATTTATTCTTTAAATGTAAGGATGCCTGACTTAACCCTTACGTGGCATGGCTTTAGTTCTTGTTTATAAGCTGATGTTTTATTGCCACCAAGAGTCAGCTCTGTCAGTCTGATGATCTCTGTTTTAGCATTACTGCTGGTCCTGTCTAACTGGCACAAAAGGGAGAGAGGGTAATGAGGCATGTCTGACCTCTCCTCCTCTCATAATCTCGTTTTGAAGGTTTCTCTGGGGTCCCTTCGGACAAATAGGGGTCCGCTTAATGGTTGGGAAGCTTAGCATTTTATTTTTAGTTCTCAGCCTCAAGGAACTAGGACAAAAAAGAAGCAAGTAATCCAAAATCAGTAGGAGGAAGGAAATCATAAAAACTGGAGTACTTAATGTATTTTAACTCATTCAATTTCGCAAATTGAAACTAACCTGCCAGGTATGTTAACGTATCCCTTTTACAGATGAGGGGACAGGGGCTCGGGGAGGGCCTATGGCCCATCTGAGGCCATGGGGGAGCTCCCAAGCTTACGTTCTCCTGCTTCTCCCAGAGACAGGGCTCCTGGACCTCTCTCTGAATTGCATCCCCCTACTGTTCTCCACCTTTATTTATGCAGAGGTGGAAACAACCCAAGTTCTTCTGTGGCCCCAACAATCTGATATGAGACTGTCCTTGAAACAAAGAGCCCCTGAATCATATTCCTTTTCATGGGTCTCAGGGCCTGGGGCCCAAGTTATTACTGCAAATGGCCTGATACCCACTTTAATTTCCTGCCTAGTCTAGACAGATACAGATAGAGACAGAGCTGGGAGGTGCATAGGGCAGGGAGCTGTGCTTCTCACAAGAAGGACCACTGTGGCAGCTGCCTGCCTCCTGGCTCCTGCAAGGTGCGGCCACAAATGAGGGAGGCAGCAAGGAAGCCATACCAGGAGATAAGGACTTTGGCAGGAAGAGAGGTAGGAGAAATGAATGCTTGAGGGCCGCCATGGGACTGTGTGGGAGAAGAGGATTGTTGGGAAAGAGAAGCAGAAGCCACTGGGTACCCAGGCTCTGATCCTGAGCATGATCATTCTTCATCCTTCCATTCCAAGGAGACTGCACTTCGCCACCCCAATTTCACCTTCCTCCCTAAGAGTTCACTGTCAAAACGACAGCATGCAGGGATTTGACTGTTCTCATACTTTTATTCATACACGCCATATTCACACTCCCTGTAACTGCCTGTTCTCTTCTGGGAGGACACTGGGCACTCTGATATGTGCCAGGCACTCTGATAATTAGTATGCCCATTTTACAGATAAGGAGATGGAGGTCGAGGGAGTGAAGTGACTCACAACTGATGGTGAAACCAGAGCTCAAAGCCAGGGGCATCCGACTGCTCTTTCCACCCATTCCTTATCTAGTCATTCAGTCAACAAATAGTTTGGCCTCTGGCACATGTGCTGGACTTATCCTCATGTCCCTCACACTCCTGGGCGGAGACAGACACCCCTTTACCCCCACAAGGTGACTGAGCATCTCATATGATCATACATGTTAACCACTGTGTGGAAGCATCGTGGCAAGGTGGTGTGACAACAGACAATCAGGAGGTGGGCGGGGATCTCATTGAGACCACGACCAGAGAAGGGGCCTCACAGGAGGTAACATTTAAGCCATATGTGAATCACCAGGAGAGCAGGGAGAAACAAATTTAAGGATTTAACAGGAAGTATGACGTCCCTTAGGTTTTAAAGGGGGCCAGAAGTGAGCAAGGGAGAGAGGGTGGGACGTGAGGTGGGAGGGGTCGCAGGCAGGACGCAGGTCCAGCAGACCCTTGTAGATCAAAGTAAGGGATCAGGAATGTGTCCTGGATGTGACGGAAGCCACTGGAGGGTTTTAAGCAGGACAATGATGATGTCCCATCTCTGACGTCGCCTACATTTTAGAGCGGGGATTCTGAACTATTGACAGGTTGAGCTGAAGAATTCTTTGTGATGGGGACTGTCCCATGCTTGTAGGATGCTCAGTGGCATCCCTACGCCTGTCCCACTAGGTGCCAGTAGCATCCCCCCACCCCACCCTGGTTGTGACAGCACAAATGCCTCCGAGTGTTACCAAATGCCCCCTTGGAGAGGTGCTGACGTAACATATCAGGGGCGCGTTCCTCTCCTACACTGGGTAACTGAGAGTCTTAAAATACACAGCCTAGGTCGTTTATAATGAACAGAAATGCACTTTCTCACAGCTCTGCAGGCTGGGAAGTCCAAGATCAAGGTGCCAGCACCTTGTGGGGGTCTTTATGCTGCATCGTCACATGGTGAGAGAACATCATGCCACGCAGGGTGGTGAGAGGAAATGCAAGAGAAAGCAGAAGGGATCACACGTGTCCTTTTATGACGGCATCAGTCCCACCCTCAGAGCCTAATCCCCTCTTACTACAGTGGCGTCGTACTTGGACATGACTCTTGGAGGTCACCTCACATTCAAACCAAGCACCGAGGAATAGGGGCTTGTTCCATCAGTGCCTGCACCATCTCGGAGCCCTTCGTGTCCACGTCACAGGCCAGGGAGAGACCGTGGAAGACGCTTTTACGGACGGGCCTGGAAGTGAGTGCGGTCTGCCATCCCACCCCTTCCACCGGCCGGAACTCAGTGCCCCGCCATGCCTGCAAGAAAGACTGGGCATGTGTTCTTCTCCTGCACCCAGGAGGAGCAAACAGTTTTGCCTTTGTGCAATGAAGCAGGCATTTACTTACATGCTCCATTAATTCTTCCAAGGCTTATCTATAAAACGAGCCAGTGGTCACAGCAGGGACACAAGGTCCCAGGCGAGACCACTCAGGAAAAGGTCCCTTGCAAACTTCCTGGGTTACAGCACGAGTGTGGCACACGCAATAGATGGCTATGGTTATTTCACCAGCATCCCAGTCTCCTTGGGTAGCAAGAACCTCTGATTTTTGTTTGGGGAGTCAGCCTCCCACACACTTGGTCCCCATGAGGGTCCCTGCTTGGGGTTGTCACACGACCCAGGGACGAGCCAATGAGGGCAGTGCATTCCTCCGGCCACTGTGCCTGCTGCGTCAGAGGAAGTCTCAAGATTGTCACTGAGGATGCTGGACTGAGACTTGCCTTTCTCGGCTGGGCATGAACCTGATGGTGCTGGCATCCGTCTTGTGCCCGTGAAAGGAAAGCCTGTGAGAGTGGAGCCAACATGGAGAACTTGGAGGAGAAAGCAACAGAATAAAACCTGGTGTCAGTGACCTGTGGGAGCCCCTGTGTTTATCTACTCTGTAAGTCAGATATACTCCTGAACTTTCTAATCACACAAACCATTACGTTCCTGTCTTTGATCACTTGCAACTAGGACAGTGTTAGGCAACATAACACACTTTCCCCTCAAGCCCAGAGATACCTCATAACTGGAAAGGGGCTGAATCTGCAGGAAAGATGATCTGTGGCCCACCCCTGGGAAGCGGAGAATGCCAGAGCCAGAGATGGGAAGCTGAGGTCCACAGCGAGTAGAAAAGCTTCCTAATAGCTCTAATATCAGAACAGAGTTGCATTGGCACCCCGTCTTGACTTAGAAGTTCAAATGTCTATTTCTATTTGTTCCAGCTTATGAATCACTAACCTAACTTACCTTGACCACAATCCTGAGTAGATACCTCTGTGAGCCCTATTGTACAGATGAGGAGGCTCAGAGAGGCTAAGCAACTGACCCAAGGACACACAGCTTATTAATTGTAGAATTAGGACTTAAAATCAGGTTTCTCTGTCACCACGGCCCATGTTTTGGGCTATATAATAATTCTAATATATAATAAATAATTTTTCTATGTAACAAATTCTAACATGTTCCTGAACTTGTTTTAATGGGTAAAGCCTTTTGTTCTTATCTAAAGCTAGGATTTATTAGCCTACCCATCGAAGTCGCCCAGAGTAGGCTTAAGGAAGCTAGACCATGTCTCCTCTCTTTTCCCTTCCTCCTTCCCCTCCCTCAGGTCCTATGTTTGGGTAACACACGCCTCCTATAGAGAATACATATTTAAGCATTCTCGGGGCACACAACATCTGCGCTGAGACTCACACTCCCTCCTGCAGGTGTGTGGTTCAGCGTGGGGGCAGCAGAGTGTGCTGAAGACACTCTATAAATGTCAGCTTGATATTCACACCCGACTGTCTAAGAATTAATCAGCCTTTGTAGAATGGCTTCTGTCAGTAGCTATGTGGTGTGGAGGGATACACTCTCTTCAAACATGTTGCATTTGGGCAGTTGGCATACAGGTGTGAGGGACTGAGGGTGTGTCTAGGAATTGTGTGTGTATCGATCATAAGTGAGCTGCCAAGCCTCCCAGAGCTGATAGAGTGAGTCAGCCATCACTGCCAAGGAAAAGGCAGGCACGCTGATGATGGTTTTTCTTCAGATGAAATGCTGCTTCCAGTGCTTAAAATTAAAATCTTTCTGGTCATTTAGAGGAAACAAATAAAAACCATGTCCAACCCCAACTCTTTTTTTTTTTCCATTCGTTACGGACATCTTGCACAAACCCCAACTCTTACAAGTTCTAGGAAGACTATTAGTGTGAGGTTTTTTTCATAAAAGAATTAAGTTTCTGTGTGTGTAAGTACATCAGTGAAGTTTCTCACAACCAATTCTGGGCAAGTATTATGGACTGAATGTTTGTGTTCTCACAAAAGCTGTATATCGATATCCCAAATTCCAATATGATGGTATTAGGAGGTAGGGTCTTTGGGAGGTCACGCAGGTGGGGCCCTCATGAATGCGATTAGTGCTCTTATAAAAGAGACCACTGAGAGCTCTCTCGCCCTCTCCACCATGGATAGCAAGAAGGTGCCATCTCTGAGCCAGGAAGTGGGCCCTTACCAGACACTGAATCTCCTGGCACCTTGATCTTGAACTTCCCAGCCTCCAGAACTGTGAGAAATGAATTTCTGTTGTTTATAAGCTGCCTGATTATGGTATTCTGTTACAGCAATCCAAATGGACTAAGACAACAAGCAAAACTGAGTTTTGTGAAGGCTTTGACTTCTTCCCCTGGTCCTTGGGAGAGCTCTTCACTCTCTCAGACCATCCTCACCTGAGGTACATTCCAACCTATTAACCTATTGCATTGTCAAGGAATGAGAGGAGACAGTGAATGTCTCTCTGGGGCATAGGGATAGGGACATGCCCCTGATGGTCAGGTCTAGGGGATCAGTGGAGATCTGAGGTTTCTCCCTTTGGCAATCATACCCCAGTTTACTGTGGAAGCCACCACTTTCTAACTCTCAGATTACATGGTTTAGGAGGAGTTGACCCTACATCTAGCTGAAAGGTTAGAGATGTGATCCAGGCCTAACCAGCCAAAAAGTTCCATCACCGTAGCCATAATCATTGGTTTAGGGAAGGCACATGACCCAACTAAGTCCAGGTAGAGACAATCCTGGGACCGCAGATGGAGCTATCAGGAAAGAGAAGCTGTCTTTTCACTGGTGCTGCTAAGTGCAAAGAGGTGAGATGGGGCTTCCAGAAGTTCTCTTACCACCAAGAGGGAAAAGCCTATCACAGAATAAAGCTGATCTAAAGCAAAGTAGAGCTCATACTGGAAGGGAGAGAAAGCTTTCAGATGACCTTCATTGGGCACGTAGAAGCTTCATTGGCCATTCCTGAAGCTATTATTGCCCTGAGATTTATTAGATAGAGTGAGACAATAAATCCCATTTTGTGCTCAAGCCAGCATAAGTTGGATTTCTAACACTTTCAGCTAGAAAAATCTTGACTAAGACCAGGCATTGATGTGACTGGAAAGGGTCTGCTCCCCAAAAATTGAGGGCAGGACTCACTCAATTCAAGAGCAGACTGAAGGTGCTTGATTGCATCTGAGGAGAGGCAAAGCTTGAGTCTGACAGATGCTAAAGACTCAAGCCCAAGTCTAAGAATTTCTTTCCACATTGGGTTGTGACCCAAACTAGATACCCTATGAAAAGGTATTCAACATCATTAACTGTTGGGGAAATCCAAATCGAAAGCACAATTAGATACCACCTCACACCCATTAGAATGGCTAGAATAAGAAGAAAACCCTCAAAACACAGATCATAAATATTGGAAAGACTGTGCAGAAATTGGAATGCTCACATATCAGTGGTGAGAATTTAGATGGTGTAGTCACTTTGGATAACAGTCTGACAATTCTTCACTTACTCATAGAATAACCATATGACCCAATAATTCCACTGCTTGGTATACACTCTACAGAACTGTGTCTTAGACTGTTTTGTGCTGTTCTGACAGAATACCACAGACCATGTAATTTAAAATGAGCAGAAATTTATTTGGCTCAGAGTTCTTGAGGCTGGGAATGCCAAGGTCAATGGTCCATATCTGGTAAGTGTAGGGTCAGAAGACCACCCTACATAAGCCACACAAAGGCAAGCCTTTAATGGGTTAAAATGGCTTCTGCTAATACAGAAGCAAGAGAACTAGCCCCCCCCACCCCCCGAGCATACACAGAAACTGTTTGTCCAGAGGTAAAAGTCTATAAAAACAGTGACTTTGAAAGTATGCTTCCATTAAGCCCAGGAGGTTAGGGGCTGTCAACCCCACCCCTGGTGATACAGATCAGAGGATGACATATGTTCTGCACATATTGTCTTGGAGCCTAAAGATCTCTGCTCTGTAGAGAAACAAAGTCATAAATCCATTTTGGGTTAACTAAGTGTGTGCTTGAGGGGTTTCATTCCCCAGTTCCCCTGTAGCTCTTTGTGATCTTTAATTAGATACTTTGCTGATGCATGTCTGAGAAGAATGTAATAGCAGAAAGTATTGTGTTGATTTGTAGACTGAATGTTTTTCCACAAGTTAATTTTAGATAGAAGAAGTTAGGTAATGGTAAAAGGCTATAGATCATAGAGTAAGTGTGTACATGACCACCAGTGTATATAAGGTGGCCCAAAATAATGATGATTTGCTACACGCCATCTTGAGCTGTGTAGTTGGTTTCTTGCATCCTCTAATAATTACAGGAGTGAGTTTTGCACCTGAGGCAAAGCTGCTGTTTCCTCGCGTCTCTGTTCCCGCAACAGGTAAGGGCCTTCTTATTGTATCATAACATGGTAGAAGACATCACATGGGCAAGAGAGAACAAGAGAAGCAAGAGGGGCTGAGCTCACTTTACAACACCCCACTCTTGCTGTACTAACTATTCTGGAGATAATGACTTTAATCCATCAGGGTGGAGCCCTCGTGACCTAAACACATCCCACTAGGTTCCCTCCCAATACTATTGCATTGGGGATTAATCTTCCAGCACATGAGCTTTGGAGGAACACCTTAAAACCACAACAGACTGCCACATGTTCACACAAAAAACTTTACGGTCTATGAATATTCATAGCAGCACCATTCACAACAGCCAGAAGGTAGAAACAACTCAAATGTCCATCAGCACAGGAATGGATAAACAAAAGTGGTATATCCATACGTTGCACCATTACTCATTGATAAAAAGCAATGAAACACTTAATTTTGCTACAACATAGATGAACCCTGAAAACATTGTGCTAAGGAAAAGAAGCCAGTGACAAAAGGTGCCTAGTGTAGGATTCCATTTACATAAAATGTCCAGAGTAGACATTAGATGACAATAGAGACATTAGACAGTAGATGAGTGGTTGCCAGGGAATGGGGGAAGGGTGAATTTGGACTAACTACTAATTCATATGGAGTGTCTTTTGGGGGGAAGTGTTGGAAATGTTCTGGAATTAGATAGTGGTAATGACTGTATAACATAGTGAATATAGTAAAAACCACTGAAATACACACTGTAAACTGGTGATTTTATGCTATATAAAGTATCTAAATAAGTGCTATATTAAAGAAAAAAACTAGGTGTCCTAGGAGGAGCTGGAAGAAGCCAGGCAGGACCTAGTTCATGTGGAGGAAGGCTGGTTAGAAGGGAGTGGCCCAGAGATGAATAGCTGGGTACAAATGTAAGGGGTGGATGGAATCTTTGATCTTATTTGTTGCCCTGCTTGTTCTTTGGATAAATGCCCAGCACTGGGGCTCCAGGAGCCCAGCGTGGGTGCTCTGGAAAGTCAAGATTCCCTTAGATTTGCCTCAGTGGGGGGATGTGTCCCTCTCCAGCCCGTTTTTCACAGAACCAGAGCTTTGCCCAGATCGGAGGTGGGAAATGGTGTACTCTGGTCCCAAGGGAAAAACTCGTGTGTGGCAAATGAAATCTGAAGTCAGGAACCCAGAGGGAAAAATGGATGCTAGGATTTAGGGAATGAAGAAGGACCGTACCCCTGAATTTTAGCTCCCTTAGAAAAGATGCTCATCCTTTCTGTGTACATAGCTCTGTAAAGCTTTCAAATTCCATTGATAACATTTGCACGTGGAGCTGTTGCTTCAGCACCCTCCTGCCTATGGCTTCTTGATCCAAACACTTGAGACTCTTTACCTGTGGGTGGTTCTTTAGCCCAAGCACAGAGCATAACTCAGAGCTAATGCCCAGAAACAGTCCTCAACCAGTGATCCATGCCAGCCGGTGCATAATACCTCACCTCCTCTGCCCTTTTAGGCATGGGCTCTGAGTTGCATTCCTTCTCATCTCTCGGGGCCTCCAGCAGGGTAGAGTCCTGGTTGCTCACAGTGGTAACCTGCTCATGAAGGTACCTTCTCTGCTCTCTCACTTTCCTGTTCTTTTCCTTCTCAGTCCCAGGCCCCCCCTCAAGTGACCCACTTGTAAGGCAATTTTAGTTTCAGAGTCTGCTTCTAGAGAAACCCAAACTCAGAAAAGTTAGCATTTATTGAATGTTTAATATCTGAACTTTTACAGAAGGTCTCACTGTCCTTACAAAACCTCTACGATCAGCTTTGTTATGCTCACTTACCAGATGTTTTCGTCAAATGATCAGATTATCATGGACTGGAATGTGTAAACAAAGCACGTGTATGTCTCACAGTTTGGGAACCTGGTAAGTCCAAGATCAAGGCATCAGCAGTCTGTATCTGGCAAGGGCATGCTTCCTGGTTTGCATACGGCCGGCCGTCTTCTTTGTGTCCTCACATGGCAGAGAACAAAGAGGATGCACGCTCTCTCTGGTCATTTTATAAGGGCACTAATCCATTCACAGGGATTCTGTACTACCGACCAAGGCCCCCACCTCATTCTATACTAATCACCTCCCAAGGGCCCCACCTCACATTGAGGGTTAGGATTTCAAGAGATAAATTTGTGGGCACTCAAGCATTCCGTCCATAATAGTAGCAGACGAGGAAGGTGAGACTCAGAGGGGATGTGACTTGCCTGCCGTGTGACTCAGATTTGATCAGGCTCAGCTAATTTCCAGTTAAATCCTCTGTGAGTTCATGCTACATCAGGAGCCTCCCTGTCTGTGGGCTCAGTCTGAACCTAAAATAGATTTTGTCTTGGGTGCTGATTCTGATTGGACATCATGTCGAGGACTCGGAGGCTTCATCTCAGCTCTGTGGTCAGGAGTGGACCTTTATTCTGGAAAATGTCTCCTCTCTGATCTCATGGGGGTTGTGAGGGCTGTCAGTCTTGGCAACTAAGACCCACCCTGGGCCACTGAGCTGAATGAATAACTTGTCCCCAGCAGCAGGCCAATCAGAGACCTTCCCTGGCATTTTCAGGTTGGAGGGGCGGGGCATGCTCTCAGCCTTTACCCCACCTAATTTTCTTTCCATAGTATTTCCTAGGACTATCAGGCATACCCCCGCTGACTATCCCGATTCCTACACAATTGGATCATATCTCCTAACAGCAGTCATATTAATAAATTTTATAGTTTGAGAAGCCTTCTCTTTAAAACAAGAAGTTGTTTTTTGTTTTTTTGTTTTTGAGACAGAGTCTCACTTTGTCGCCCTTGGTAGAGTGCCATGGCGTCACAGCTCAAAGCAACCTCAAACTCTTGGGCTCAAGTGATTCTCTTGCCTCAATCTCCCAAGAAGCTGGGATTACAGGTGCCCACCACAACACCTGGCTGTTTTTGAGAGACAGGGTCTCGCTCTTGCGCAGGCTGCTCTCAAACTCCTGAGCTCAAGCAACCTACCCGCCTTGGCCTCGCAAAGTGCTTGGATCAGAACGAGAAGTCTTTAATAGTAGAGTGTACAACCACAAATTTCGAATGGCTATGTGGAGTCCCCCACTCTACTGAGAGGACTTTAGAGGTGTCAGTTGCCACCCCCTAGAACTCTGTCCGAGATAGTAATTCCTGTAAACACGCAAATGCCCAGGGGAAAGATGAAGGGGAATGAGGGCTTTGATGAGGTTCCTAGGAGGGCCCAGACCACCCTGCCACCTGCAGCTCCTTCTTTGCCATTCTGAGCTACTCCAATATCCATACAACAAAATTCTTTTGGCTAAGCTGGTTGGTCATTTTTGGGGGG
>CAUYRH010097456.1:0-16003 GCA_963574655.1 Perodicticus potto
ACAGTACTGGACCGCTGCTAAAAGCTCAGTATGGAATTTGGCTCAAATCTAGATCCTATTTTGGCTGCATATTCTTTTTTTTTTTTTTCTAGTGAATTTTTATTCATTTTTTTCTTTTTTTTTTATTGTTGAATCATAGCTTAGTAAATTAGTGCAATCAAGGGGTACAATGTGCTGGTTTCATATACAATCTGAAACATTTTCATCAAACTGTTTGACATAGTTATCATGTCATTTTCTTAGTTATTATATGAAGACATTTGTATTCTGCATTTAGTAAGTTTTGTCTGAACTCGTCTAAGATGCACCATAGGTGTGGCCCCACCATTTACTCTCCCTCCACCCCACCTCACCTCCCCTTCCTTGCCCCTTTTCCCATATTCTTGTGCTATAGTTGGGTTATAGCCTTCATATGAAACCTATAAATTAGCTTCATAGCGGGGCTGAGTACATTGGATACTTTTTCTTCCATTCTTGAGATACTTTGCTAAGGAGAATATGTTCCAGCTCCATCCATGTAAACATGAAAGAGGTAAAGTCTCCATCTTTCTTTAAGGCTGCATAGTATTCCATGGTATACATGTACCACAATTTATTAATCCATTCGTGGGTCGATGGGCACGTGGGCTTCTTCTTGGGCAAGTTACATTAAAACTTAGGATCTTCACCTAAGCAATAGAGGGACAACCTCACAGGCTGTTTGTGAGGATAAAAATAGATAATTGATACCAAATGCCTCACACAACAAAAATGTTCATTGAATGCTATTCTTTGCTGAGATAATAATGGTGGTTCAACTTGACTTTCTCAGAGGATAAATTTAAATCATTAATTTAAATGGTTAATGAAGCAGATACCAGAAAATTTTGTGTATATTTAAAAACTACAAACTGCTTACCCATAACTTTATATATAGCGTAAGTGTAGTAAATCTAAGATTCATTCATTGTACTCCTATGCAAATTGTAGCTAATGCATAAGAAAACGAACTCTACTTGCAAGGAGTTTACAAGACAAACATATGTAACTAATCGCAATTATTATAAATAAAATGCGGCATCATAAAGAGAGGTGTACAGCCATTTGATAACTTAGCAACCTTTGACTAGGAAATTAGGACTTCAAAAACTTTTTCAACTCCCCACTTTGGACTTCTCTGAGTTTACTTCAGGCCAACTTTTCTCCTTCTGGACAGCAGCTTCTGGTGAAAGTTTCCTCTAGTAAACCACCTTGCTAAATCCTAGGATTTGAAAAACTTTTCAAATGGCTTCAACCCCTTTTAGTGAAGAGTTTTGCTTTTGAATACTGGTTCTAAGAAGGATGAAACCAATGTCATTACTCCTAATGAGTTAGTGAAAGGAAAAAATGATCTGACATTCCTGAGGAGACTCTATTCATATTAAAGAACAGTTGGGTAAAGACAGCTCCAGTCACACATGGGAATTATCTAATAGATATGAAGTTTGTAGAAGTCGGTCCGAGAAGCAAACCCAGCTGTATTATAATAAGAACTTGATGTGTTCACATGCTTAGCAGACTTTGATTCATACTCTTAAAAGAAATTTGCATCAAGCCAATAAAAATGAATAGTTCAAGTTCAAGTAATAAAATTATGAGTTATCAAAAAGTGGTAATGTATACACAATTACTGTTTGTTGATCTAGTTGATTAACAGAAGGTAAGGTTATCTGGGGATCACCCTTGGAATGATACTGTGAAAGACTCATTGATGCTTCCTTTGTAATTGATGATGTGCCACCTGCTGTCTACTTTATGGTTTCATCATTTCATTTGGTTAAAAGGGAGAAAGATGTGTGCTGATATCCACTTTTAAACCACAGGCAACCTAGATTTTGCAGTAAGTTAGATGATTATAATAACTTCTGCAAGTTATCATAGTATTATAATTATTTCTTATATTATGCATTACTGGATTCAGCACTTTCACACCTTCTAATACAGAGTATGTGCAGAATTCCTAATCAAAATGGTTAGGCATTGTAATTTTCACTACCACTACAATACCTTTACAATCGTTTGCATTAAGCCTAGAAAATGCCTCATCATTAGAGACCAAAATGTCTCTCACATATTCCTGGAAGACATCCAACTGGAGAAAATTCAGCTTACATACTTTGGGATTGCCAGTAATAAACAAAAACAGGACTATACAGAAATGGGCAGAAGACATGACACAAGGAAGTTAGATAAAACTAAAGTAACTTTATGAAGATTAGTATCTTGTACATATGGAAAGCAGTCTTTAAAGGCAGTAGCTGATACTTGTTAAGCCAGTCCCAGATTTCAAAAGGCCTTTGGATTTTACACATAGATCATTTTATCTGCCCAACAACCACTAAAGTGAGCAAGGAACAGAGTATTATCCTGAGATTAGGTGAATTGTCCAACAGCCAGGTAACAAACACATGCCTTCTGACTCCCTGATTAAACTTCTTTCGACCACGTTATTAAATACCAAAATTATTAAGTGTTGACTAATAGCAGCATGATCATCCCATTCCAGGATTCTAAGTTCATTGGTGTTTCCCAGCTTTTGTAGCCCCCTAATCTTCTACCACCTGTTCTACCTGAGGCCAAAATACTTGCCAAGCTGACAAGCTTAACTTGTCAAGAACAAGCCCTCCCAGGCCCTTATACCACTCACTGAACTGTCTCCATCAAAATGGTGGAGCTATGAGAAACGGGTGAATATTTTTCAGTGTCTTTTCCTGTACCTGACAGTGAGTATTGGCAAATTCATAAGTTACATAGTAAAGTGATGGCAAAGAAAACAATCATTGGCTGGGGAAAAGCAGTGCTAGGTGAATCACCTCAAAAAACTTTCACTTTCATTCATTTACTCAGCCAACATTTACTGTAAATGTCAGGTGCACAACAACACAAAGTATAGAAGTAAAATAATAGCTACTGTGAGTGGTTACTCTGTGCTGGACAGTATCACAGGTGCTTGATGAGCAGTAGCTTCTTTAACAAATTAGTGAGGTGGGTACCACTATGGTATCACTTTATAGCTGAAAAAACTAAAAGATTAAGATGCTCCACATTGCACAGTAGGTAAATGTCATATTTCAGGGATTTAAATCTAAGGCATCTGACATCAGAGTTTGTGCTCAAAACCTGAGCCCACCACCTGCTTTTAGTTTTACAATTTAAAATGGCTGAAAAGAAAATTATGACATGTGAAAATCACATAAAATTCAAAATTCAGTATCTATAAATTAGAACTTAGTCAAACTAATTCACCTACATATTGCTTTGCCTGCTTTCTATATTACAAAGGCAGAGTTGAGCAGCTATGATGGAACCATACATGGCTTGAAAAAATGGAAATATTTACTATCTGGCCATTTACAGAACAAACTACCCTAAAGAAAATCATTCCACTTTATGCCTATTCAACATCTCTACTTGAATATCTTAAGAAGTGCCCCAAACTTAACATATCCAAAATCAAACTCCTGATTTTCTCCACCAGCCATATTCCAAGCCCCTATCTTAAGAGTCTTCTCCCATGGAAAATCCACCTCTCTAGTTATTATAAAAGCCATAGACCTAGTGTTTTCTTTCTATTACTTATGTCCCAAATCATCATCAAATCTGGTTACTTCTACCCATGAAATATCCAGCCACATATCATCATTTCCACTGCTTATAACCTGGCCCATCGCCATGGCCCTTCCTTCTCTGAATTACTGTCATAAACTATCACTAATTCTCTCCGGCCTCAACCCCTGCCCAAGACATCAGCTAGAGTGTTTTTCTACTTACAAACCCTCTGGCCATCCCTAACATGCCAAGCACACTCCTACGTCAGTAGTATTCTCAAATGTCATCTCGTTAGGCAGGCCCTCCCTCTCTAACCAACCCATGCCTCAGCTGGGTCCTTGGACTGCCTTTTCCTTGCTGTATTGTTCTCCAAATTATCACAACCTGCTAAACATAGGTGTACTGGTTTTAACTGGATTTAAGCTCAATGAGAACAGATGTTTAGTTCACTGCCTTCATTACAACATATTTTACACTAGACCAGGGCCTGACTTATATGAGGTGCTTAAGTACATATCAGCTGAATGAATGAGAAAATAAACAGTCCTTTCATTCAAGAAGTACTCAGGCCAATGACACATGGAGATGATAAACACATTTAACATATAAAGAACTGTGCTGAGGGGAGTTTAATAGTGTATTTCTTATTTTTTCCTACTTTCTTATCAAATAACACAGTCTAACCAAATCAAATGTGGGGAGGTCTCAAAAGGAAGAGAGCCCACTCTGTAACCTCCTGGTCTGTGAATCTAGATATCAAATCCATACTGATGCGGTGCTCAAACTCCCATTCTTAAAGACACTGGTCTCTTCTATTCCAGTCCTAATTCCTTCCTTTGCATCTCTGTCAAATTCTAGGTCCACTCTGACTAGATGTACCATCTCCCCTCCATCTCCTAACTCTTCTCTTTTTGTTCTAAATTTATACAAGCTCAATAATAGCACTGAAAGAGAAGAGCTACTTCTCATTTTTTAGCTACAAATGCAGCAAAACAGTATTCACAAAGAAAATATATTTTTAAAAACATTACCATCTCTAAGAATGTACTCAAACTTAGTCAATGTTTGGGGGAACCAGGAGTAGCACTGCACTGTTTCACCTGAAGGCAACACAGAGTTTAAATGTATAAGGAAAAATATTTGGGGAAGTTCCTAAGTGGTAAAATGCATCCGTGAACCTGTAACGTAACCAACCATCCCAAAAGGACCACAGGAAAAAATGTCATTCACGGATAGAATGAACTACCTATTTAGCTTCTTAACTTCCTGGCCGCTTTTTAACTGGCAAATGCAGTTATAGTTCTTAATTTACTTAAAGGAAAGCTGCAGATGTGGTGACAGAAGAGAATCAATGATAAGACACAGCCTTACCCTCTCCTCCAGTCTAGCCAGCTGCTCTTTGTAGAATGCATCCTGCTTCTTCAACACTCGGTCTTTCTCTTCCAGCTGCTTAGCCTAAAAAAGGAAACGAGGAACATACTATATCAAGAAAAAGCAGAAGCAGCAAAGCAAAATTATAAATTGCATTAGAAATAACTATACAAAGCTCAAGATTTTTGCAATCTATTAGGTCTCTGCCATAGAGAAGGATTAATAAGATGATGATTGCTGTATTTAAATGTAAAGAATAAGTCTGCATTGTATTTTTTTTTTTTTACTGTAACAGCTGTGTCCTACTTTGTCCAAATGTATTTGGAAATGACAGAATATAACACATTACACTGTCTTATTTATCATAACTTCTCTTTCAAAGAGTAATTTCAAGGACTAATATTTTGCACAATAAAAACTTTGATTGTGGTCTGAACATGAGAAACACTGTTAGTAACCTTCTTGAACAACCAAAAAGCCTTAATAACATTTTATACATAAAAGAGATGTTTGAGAATTCTTAAAATCATCCTGTGAAACCTACCTGTAAACATATAAACATTGTTCTAGTTCTCCTTTTACAAAGAGTTTGTTGTGTTAGGTGGGTGACAGCAAGAAATGCTACAATTGTTTATTTCAATAACTTAATGATAATAAATAAAAATGGTTAAAAGAAATTTAAAGACCTTTAGTTATCCCCCTTCTAAATTTACAAAATCACTTTTCTTAAAATTAAAAAATAAGCAATAAATTTATACCTACATGTTTTTCAAGATTAGTAAAAAATGCATTTCTTATGCTATTGTTGATATCTTAAATATTAGGTTTAATTCATTATTATCTCTGAGAGGAGACCCCCCCCGCAATATCACACAAAGTTAGTATAAAGTTTTTAGCATACCTTTTGCTCAGTGAATGCTGAATGCAAACCTAATTACTACTTATAAGAAATAGAGCAAGTATGTATTTTGCATTACCATGCTATATACCATTCTCTTGCTAAGAGATCAAGTGAAGCCTGGCTCAGATGTTAGGGTACCTGTCTACCTACCATCTGCTTAATTTCAATAAACCCATTTGCATATGTTTTGCTACTTACTTTGTCTTCAATATCCTGTAGCATGTTAAAAACAAACAAACGATTATTTAACAATGTAAGTATTATTTTTTCCTAATGTCATAGAGAAATCTGATGGATAATATCTAAAATCTAAACAAAAGAAGACAATGGGGGAAAAAATATGAGGATATGCTTAACATGGGACACATTTAAATGTCACTATTGGAATTACAATTCGAATAGAAGATTTCAATAAAAAGTTCATACTGTTTAAATGCATGTGAACAAATTAAAAAACATTAAGATTAGAGAAGAATACAATGATATTCAAAATACTTAATTTATTACTCCTTGGTTCAACACAGTAAAACCTTTATTAGACTGTTGGGCTGTAAAAAACAAAGTAAATAGAGAAAGAATTTTTGACAGACAAAACTTAAGTGTGAAGAAAACATACACGACTATATATCCTAAAGAAAAGGGAAACAGACAAATTATGGTACAGGTACACCTCATTTTATTGCATTTTGCAGATACTGTGTTTTTGGTTTTGGTTTTTTAAAACAAATTTAAGGTTTGCAGCGACCCTCATTAAGCTAGTCTATTAGTGCCCCCCTTCTCATAGCACTTGCTCACTCAGAGCCTGTCACAGTAAAACAGAGTTTTATTATTCAGCTACCAAACTGACAAAATTATAAGAGAATACTACTCAGTACTGGCAAGAATACAGGAAAATAGGGTCTCCTATATACTGTTGGTCAGAGTGTGAATTGGTATAATCATTTTCAGAATCAATAAAGTCTTCATAATGCACATATAAACTGAGGTCTAGAACCTAGGTCTCCTAGTACTCAAGCAATTCAGGCAATGTGCCAAGATGTTCATTATAACCTTGCTTAGAGTCTCAAAGAAACAAAACCCCAAACCAATGAAATGGTTAAATAATATATATACTCAAAGTTTACTATGGAGAAAAGAAAAACACTATAAACAGGAAGCCCAGTATGACCTCTTTTTCTGTAGGGAAGAGGGGTGTGAGGGACCAACCCAGAAGGATGTTCTACCAAAAGTCAACGCCAGAGGTTCCAACAGAATGAGAGGCTTATGGGTGGTTTCTATTTTCTTATTTTTGCTTCTTTATATTTTCAGAATTAAAAATAGACATACTTTACAGTTAAGGGGCAAAAAGAAGAAATTTTTTGAGATGAAGAAACAGATTGTTTCTTGATTACGGTGGTGGCTATGCAATTGTATGCATTTGTCAAAATTCACAGAACTATTTATCAAAAAGAATGAATACAAAAATTCTAAATAAATACAAATTAAGCATAGCAAAATTTATAAAACTAACTAAAAATGCATGGATGTGGGTATACATCTTAACCTTATTATCAGATGACCAATTTTGCTTCCAGGCATTCATTCCTAGCAAATATTAAGTACAGCAGAATTTATGTCTAAGAAAATACAGTCAGTATTATATAAAGGAACAAACAAGTGTGAATAACAGCGGATGGAATAAATAAAATATGGTCCAACAACAGGAGATTAATTATAAAGAATTTGGCCCCACCAATACGATCAAACATTAAAGCCATTGAAAACTAACGTTTTAACAGAATAATTAATTTTTACAACAAAATATTAGGTGAGAAAAAGGCCAGAAATCATAGAAAGTACTGTAAGTTCTAAGAAATGAAGGAGAGGAAAGAAGAAGGACAGAGAAGGTTGACTGCCTGTTTGTAGAGGCCTGGGGAAAAGTGTGAAATACTCCAACATGACAGCGTGATATGTATACCCTTTGATCCCCTCAAAGACCCGAATACACTGTCTAATAAGCCTCCAATACACTGACTATTCTCTATTTCTTATAATGAACAGTTATTACATCTGTCATTAGAAAAAAATATCTCTTAAACAAGATTATACAGGTTTACCCTTGACTAAGAGTTAGAAATGTTAACATAGTACAGTATGTAAAAGAGTGAACTATTATTAAGTAATTCCATGAACCCCCCTCAAATCTTTTTAAACAACTTTAATGGTTACAGATAGTAGGTCAGACAATTTCCATGATATCCCCACAATGTATCTAGCACCTGGTTCTCCCACATTCAACGTATGAATATTGCCTCTCACAACTGTTAAAGCACCCATGCTAAATAATGTTTCTTTTGTTCACACAGTGAGATGTAGAAAACGCAAAAAAGCATATAGACATTCCATTATAGTTATTTAGAAATCACTAGAAGAATTCAGGGCTACAATTGCATTGCTTTAGCTAAGGACACCATTGAGGACACTACACCAATCAACAAATTCAATTTTGAAGAGCTGATTATAACCTAAATGAAGGATGTACAGAAATATGCTCATTCACTTTTCTGAAATATAATCCCTGAAAAATGTTAAAGCAACGTTCCAAAAGGACGGACATGTACACTGAAGACCAGAGGTGGGGGGATCCCTTCAAAGACCCGGCAACATCTAACTCAGGCTAGCATCACAAATCTTTCCCTTGATTACAAACAGAATCAATAGTCTGAGATCCACTGGGAAGAATAACAGAGTAAGAAACATGGCCACAACACTATAATGGCACATCGCTTTGAAACAGTTAATGTGATGCAAGGAGAAAAACTCACACGATATGAATCCTGAAACTTAAATACACTGACTTAAGCTAATAGCTGCTGAGGATGAAAAGTCACACTCAACTTAAGAAAAAGCAGTAAACCAACTGCATGGAAGTAAAACTTCTCTGTAGAACTCTCTAACAGATACAGAATCACTGCAAATGAACAAATAAAAACAAAGAGGATTACAACATAACTTATTATTATAGAATTTTTCTTAGGAAAAGAAGAATATGAAAGGCTTTCCTCCACCTCCTCTTTGCTATTTCTAGAAGAAATGCACAATCAGTTTTCAGATCTTGCTAGATTTAGGATAACAGGATTGGACTTGAAAACATGGACAGACTGTGCTTAAGTGGATCATTATAGAAAAACTACAATGTATCCCACAAGCAAGAGAAACAACAGAAATAAAAAATCAAGTTTTAAGGAACCCAAACACTCTGATGTCTTAACTCAGTGTTGGTGGATAGGTTAAAAATGAAGTATTCATGGACTTGTCTCTTTTCAGAGAAAACTAGGATTACGAATACAACATATGGTGCTGAGAGGAACTTTACCTTCCCAGATGTACTCTTTGGCATATCTTCATAGCGCAAACTTTTCGGCATTATTATGTCCTGCTGTGGTTGCTCCTGGGGATTCAGGTATGGCACAAAGTACATGACGTTGGGAAGTCAGTGACATCAAAATCACTTAGCTCAGAGGTAAGGTATTGTTACCTCATACATCAAGAACAAGGGTTGTTAAGGAACGTTAACAAGATTCTGTGCTGTAGAAAATTTGTATATTTTAACTGACAACATTCCTTGAAATGTCAGAGTTCGATTCTATAATAGCTCAAGATAAAAAACAAAGGAAGTATCTGCTTAGTTTTCCAAGGGATAATACCATGAAGCCAGAAATTACTGGGACTGTGATAAGGCAATAACTCTGTACCAATCTGAATAGGAAATTACTATTTTTTTTTATTGTTAAGTCTCATAACAATCTGAAATATACATATAATGAACTGAGAAAGATTAATCTTTCACAATGATATGGATAATCTGTGGCACAATTCATCTACCTATCAACTCATATAGGTAAATCAGCAAATAAGAGTAGAAGAAAAGCTTTATTCCTTGTCAGAACCATTAATACATGAGGAACAATATATATGAACCTAATAAAATTATATGCTGATATAAAACAAAGAGAAAGAATGAAAATATCAAAGGGGCTGAACCATAAACTTGTAAGGTAACATTACATTTAGAAGCTGTAGAACATGATCACTGTGAACATCAATTAGCCGTAACAGAATAATTAAAGTAGCCATGTATTCAATTAGTTCAATGCTCAACTTGTGTTATAAATGAGAAACTACAGAGGATTCACTGAGCCTTCACCCAGTGACACTAATAAAGAATTATATTTAAAGCACTATTTTCCAAACCACATCGGAAGGTGACCTTCAAGAAGTTAACTCATCTAGGTGAACTTAAATGATGCCCAATCTGTTATTATGTTATCATACTTTTCAGTGACTCTACAGGCAGAAGCATAAGCTGTAAGCAAGCCCCAGCTTGGAATAGTAAACTGAACCGATGTCCATTAATACCACAATCCTCAGGCAAGTTGAACACACACTAGAGAGAGGAAAGATGAAAGCAACTTCTTCCAATAGACTTCTTTATCTTACATTTGGTCATATTCAAGACCCCAGGACAGGACCAAGTCAATTCGTTTTTTATTTGCTTTGTCTTTCCCAGAAGAGTTTCAAGAACCCTGGTCTACATTTCAGCTCTTTCAATACTAATAACATACTAGAAATCACCAACTGAGTATGTCCTCTGCAACTTTGGGGTAAACCTGCTTATTCTTTTGAAATAAGAAAGCAGAGGCAGGGCGGCACCTGTGGCTCAAAGGAGTAGAGAGCCCCGGCAAAAAACTGGAAAAAAAAAAAGAAAAAAGAAAAACAGAAAGCAGAGGCAAAGATGATTTTTGAAAATAAAAAGTAACACCAACGACTGAATAAAGAGAAGAGACTATTGGAGTACTTAAAGTAGAACGAAATGCAATCTAGTGGCATTTAGCTTTAAATTTTCCCAGAAGTTTTCTCATACCTTTTATGAAGATCATAGTACCCCATAAAAGTAGCAAGATTAATCTAAACCAATTTATAAGATCTCTTCTTGCAGTTCAGGGGGATATTTTTAAAAACTTCACCTTTCCTTCTGTTTCCTAGTTTATTTCAGAATGCAGAACTTATTAGCACTATGACATGAGGGGAAACTCACTGGGTGAAGAGAGAGGAGACCCAGATGTCCACCCTGGCTCCGCTAAATCACCTATGACCATGTACCAACCCTCCCCAGCACATACTCCAAAACCGCTGTTGAATGTGACTTTCTTCATGTGGGGGTTTTAAACAAATCATACTCCTACTACTTCTCCCACTTTTGCATCGAATAAAATCTTCCAATGGGTTTCTTACGGCACTTGTTTTCTGATCTGCCTTGTATCACACACATTTACTTACCCGCTGTGCCCTCCTGAACTGTAAACTCTGAGACAGGAAACAGGCTGTATTCCTCTCTGCCTATTATTTCTTTGACTTAACCTAGATCGGTACTTTCCACAAAGGAAACACTCAGTACGAGGCAGCTGAACTAAACAAACCGCACGGAGGGAAGAGTTCATACAAAGTAAGCAGACACCTTCCAGAAAGAAAATCTGTCATAATGTCCATGACGTACTTCAAAATACCACAGCATACCCAGCATGGCATTATGTGTACGTGTTATTCCAGCTCTGAACTAGGTGCTGCCACCATGTTACTCAAGAAAGTACACTCCAAGAGCAAGGAGAAAGTATTCTTATTAGAAGCTCAAAATCAGAAGCTCAAAACAGAGAGGAGGCTACTGGAAGGGCTCATTCATGCATGTCTTGATAAACAGTGATGTTTTACTAATTAGTAAAATGACTTTGGAAATAGGATTTTATTAGCAAACGGTCCATTAACTAGCATGATAAATGTTACATATGGGCTCTTATTAGTAAAATGAAAGCTATCAAAAAGATATAAGGGTTAGATGCCACAGCATAAAGATACTCTCACATCTGCTTCATGAACAGGTTATGTGAATCCAATGAGGCCTGTAGCTTTAACTTTAGGGGTGGTACCTCAGAATTGGTCCCTGAGCAGTCCTGAATTGAGCCATTCATTTATGACAGAGAGTCTCATCTTTGGCACTAGTGATAGTATGGACCAGACAATTCTTTGTTGTGGAGAGCAGTCCTGAGCACTGGAGTAGCAATCCTGGCCTCTGACCTGTAGTGCACAGTAGCACCAGCCCCACATCCTGAGTTCTGACAACGAAAATGGGCAGTCTCAGACGCTGCCAAATGTACTTTAAGAGGTAAAACTGCCCCCCTGTTGAGAACCATTGGTTTAAAGGATTGTGGGTTATCTGAGATCAACCATATAAGTGGCCTCATCTCCCTTAGGTGAACATTCCCTGAAAAGAAAAGTACATAAAAGAAAACCCCCAAACCCCGAGACTTTGGTGGGTTTTATAAAAATGGTTATATAAATCATTTTGTACAGACTAGCTAAAAAATTTTTGTCCAGTAAATGTCTGCATATGTTGTAGAACTGGACTTGGGGCCTACTTGTGTCATAACCTGGTAGCAGAGTTGAACTGCAAAAGCACAAGGTACAAAATCAATGGAGGCAGCTCTCATTCATGCAATAAATCACATCTGATAAGAGAAAAAATCGGAAATTCTAATTCATCATTTTCTAATTAAGGAAAGTAAGTATAAAACATGTATGAAGCTCATTCTTTTCTATAGTTCTTGGTTAAAAACAGAATCAAGGTTTCTACCACATAAGACTTTGAATCCATTTAACTGACGGTTCAGTCCAGGCAGGAGTAATATTCAGTTGACATGAACTGGTACTGGTTGTTTACACATTTGTTAACTGTGTCATACTTGTTAAATATTTTATATATCATTCCTGAGAACAAGGCATATTGTGATTCCATTATAACCTACAAGTTTCATGTTACAAAGTAACATGACATTTCAACATGAAATTTCAATATGAAAGGTGGTGAAATATATAACCTCTTCGGTTTAGTGGCATATAGTCTGTGCTTCTCTCCCAACATTCATCTAAAAATATATGTCCAGGGGAGCTGCCCCTGCGGGTTGCAGTGTGGGATTGGCCAGGAGACCTTGGGCAAATAATCTAGTGACTGAGCTGCCAAAAGGCAGGGACTGAGACACTGGGGAAGAGCAGAGATTTAAGTGTTTGGCAGATTACAGCCTTGGCCCCCAGGGTCATGGATTGAGACCACTTTTGGCATACTGGGTAATTGGGTAGCCATGCCAGGAGAGATCCCAGAGATAAGTGTTTTACTTGGAAAGCTTCCACTTAGCCAAGGTTCACAGTTTGGAGTGTCTTTTAAGTAGGTTGAGACCTTTGGGCCCCCAAGCCTGTGGGTTTGGAGAAATCAGCAGAGGCCTCCAGTCTCCATCTCATACAGCTGTATCAACATTGTGATTAACATCTCATATCTCAGAAGATCACCTGTTGCCCGGACAATATTCAGCAAGATATATATACTGCTCAGTTTTGTGGTATTGGGGTTTTTGTTTTTTGGGGGGTGGGGGGTTCTTAATTTTAACATTTTTCATTTTTTTTCCTTTTGTTCTTTTTTTCCTCTTTTTTCTTCCACTATTCTAGTTTCAATAAAATCTTCAATTTCTGCCTTCTTTAATGATTATAATTTCATTTTTGCCAGTGTTTCTGCCCCTGTTTTTTTTTTTTCTCACAATTTTATACCGTAAGAGTTTTTGTTTGTTTGTTTCAGTTTGATTTATAGTGTTTTTGTCTTTGGAGGTCGGGTACTGCGTCTGATCAGGCTGGCAAAGGTTGGGTCGAAGTACCCTACTATACACCTATTTACTCCTATCTCCTTCTTTTGCTGCCTCTCTTCTTTTTGTCAACATTTCCTTTTACTCACCCCCTCTTCTGTCTCTTTTTCTTTCTTTTTAAAATCTTTTTTCCCTTCTTGCTCTTCAATCTTCTCATCCTTCTGGTCCCATACCAAAAGGACTCATTAAAACTTTAGGGCAGAGGCACAGAAATTTAAAGAGCAAGAGGAAATGAAAGGAAAATTAGGGCAAGGAAACAGATACAAGAGAACACTCATGTAGAAGAATCAGCAGAAGAATTCTGGATACATGAAATACCAGTCCAGAGCAACCCCCTCAAAGGACTGTGAGGTAGCTAGAGCAGAGGATTCCACCTATAAAGAAATATTAGAAATGACAGAAGGGGAATTGAAAATACAGGTGATGAAAACAATGAAGTAAATTGATGAGAAAGTAGAAAATAGCCAAAAGGAAATCCAAAAACAGAATCAAATAAGAGATGAATGATATGAAAAATATAGAAAGGATATAACAGAGCTGAAGGAACTGTAGCAATTAGAGAACTTAAAGATGCAATAGAAAGTATCAACAACAGATTAGATCATGCAGAAGAAAGAATCTCAAAAGTAGAGGATAAAGTTCTGGGGATAACTCAGATAGTTAAAGAGGCAAAAGAGAGAGAAAGCAGAACATTTACTGACAGAATTATGGGACTTATGAAGCGTTCAAAACATATGAGTTATAGGTATCCCAGAAGGGGAAGAAGAACACCCCAGAAGAATGGAAGCCATACTAGAGAATATTATAAATGAAAATTTCCCAAATATCACCAAAGATTCTGACATACTCTTTTCAGAGCATATCAGTTCCCTGGTCACCTCAACTCAAATAGAGCTTCTCCAAAATACATTGTGATGAATCCATCTAAAGTCAAGACAAAAGAAAAGATTTTGCAAGCTGCCAGGAGTAAGCACCAATTGAGCTACAGAAGCAAATCCATCAGGGTGACCAGGGACTTCTCTAATGAAACTTTTCAAGCCAGAAGACAATGGTCAGCTACCTTTAAACTACTTAAACAGAACAATTTCCAGTCCAGAATTCTATATCCCACTAAGTTAAGCTTTAAAATTGATGGAGAAATCAAATATTTTACCAATATGCAAACACTGAGGAAATTTGCCACAATAAGACCAGCTTTAACGGAAATACTTCAACCTGTTCTACACACTGACCATTACAATGGACGTTTAGCAAAGTAAACACCTAGAAATTAAATGACAGAACCTAGCTTCCACAATGATGCAAAAGACCAAACGAAACAATGGACTTTTACAAAATAAGATGAATAGAACATTCCCACACTTATCAATTATCTCAATAAATGTCAATAGCTTGAATTCCCCACTAAAGAGGCATAGATGGGCTGACAGGATTAAAAAACACAAGCCATCTATTTGCTGTCTGCAGGAAACATACCTCACATCAAAAGACAAACTAAAACTCAGAGTTAAGGGATGGAAGTCAATTTTTCAGGCAAACGGAACTCAGAAGAAAAGAGGGGTTGCAATCTTATTTTCAGATACATATGAATTTAAAGACAATGATGGTCACTTCATATTGGTAAAGGGAAAAATACAACAAGAAGTTGTTTCAATTCTAAATATTTATGCACCCAATTTAAATGCTCCCAGATTTCTGAACCAGACCTTACTTACAGATATCCTATAACACCAAGGTAACAGGGGACTTTAATACCCCTCTCTCATAGCTGGACAGATCTTCTAAACAGAAATTAAACAAAGATATGATATTTAAATGAGACCCTAGAACAACTGTGCTTCATAGATGTATATAGAACACTCCATCCCAAAGATAAAGAATATACATTCTTCTCACTGTCCCATGGAACATTCTCCAAAATTGATCATATCCTAGACACAAAATAAACCTCAACAGAATCAAAAGAACTGAAATTTTACCTTGCATCTTCTCAGACCACAAGGCACTAAAACTGGAACTCAACTCCAACAAAAATGTTCAACATCACACAAAGGCGTGGAAATTAAACAACCTTATGCTGAATGACAGTTGGGTGCAGAAAGAAATAAAAAAGGAAATCATTAACTTCCTTGAGTATAACAACAATGAAGACACAAGCTACCAAAACCTGTGGGATACAGCAAAAGCAGTCCTCAGAGGAAAATTTATCGCTTTAGAAACCTACATTCGAAAAACAGAAAGAGAGCGCATCAACAAATTCACAAGCCAAAGAAACACTAAAAAATCTCCCAACAACAACAACAAAAAAAATGCCCTGGTCCGGATGGCTTGACACCAGAATTCTATCAAACCTTCAAAGACAAGCTTATTCCTATATTAAAAAAATGATTCCAAAAAATTGAGGAGGAAGGAATCTTCCCCAACACGTTCTATGAAGCAA
>CAUYRH010097459.1:0-14922 GCA_963574655.1 Perodicticus potto
ACCACGATGCTATGTTACAGCTACTATTTTTAATAGAGATGGGGTCTTGCTCTTGCTCAGAATGGTCTCGAACTCCTTAGCTCAAGCAATCTACCCACCTTGGCCTCCCGGAGTCTTAGGGATTACAGGAATGAGCCATGCCCAACCTTATTATTATTTTTAAAGCAAACATTTGTTTAGACTTATCTACATGCCTCCAATTTATTTCCTCACCACTACTTCTTACATCTGCTTCTTTTTTCTGCTACAGAAATTTTCTTGGTACGGAAGTACATCCTCACAACGCATGTGTTATTTATCATTGAAATAAAGCCACACCAGGCTGCAGGTTTAAAGGGGGATTGATCTGGCAAACTGGGCCTGTGGCAGAGGTTTTGATGCCTTCTGAGGCTGTGTTTATAGAGCAGTTGCATTTCCAGCTGAACACCAGGGTTAAGCCGGATACCTTATCTTCTGTCTGTGTAGATATCAAGACCCCAGTCCCTGGAACTAGCTTCTGGAACTAGCTGAGTGAAGAGCTTGGTAGATTCTTTCCCATAACAAAATGATAGAATGGGGGGGAAAAAAAGCAACAACCATTTAAGAACTCATTTAAGAAATTGCTGAGAAGCATACAGTCTATTAAGAGGCATTTATTCAAAAAAAGCTGCTGGAGCTTGGGAAGAGAAGGGGCATGGTAGCCTGGGGCTGCCACACCCCCACTCAGCTGTCTGGTGGCTGAAGTTCTGTCAGGGTAGGGAAGGCGGGAATATTCCATGCCCAGAAGCATTGTTGAAGATAATAATTCTAAAATCTCAGCTAGCCCAAGGTTGTGATACAGGTCGAAGGAACCAAGAGACCAGCGGATCAGATAGAAATTTAACAGGGAGATCCAGTGACTCTCCATTAAAGTGGATGACAGCTAAAGCAGTGCCCAGAGGGCAAGTTATAGCTGTAATGTCTACATTAGAAAAGAGGATGAGAGGGCTTGAGGGCAGAGTTGGGGTGACAGTCCACAAGAAGGCGAGGAGGCCTGGGGATTAAGGAGAGGTTTTATTAGGAGGGAAAGAGCAGAGAGCCAGCTCCCTGTCACACAGCTTTAAGATGGTTTTATTGATCTTATCAGTGTGGTTGGAATGTGGGAGGGGTTGCTGGGGAGTCACCCTCTTCTGCAGAGGGACCAATCTTTGCACCAAGGGCTAATCTTGGAGTCGCTCCCCTCCCTGGAGGGACCAAGGGTTTATTTCTGGTGCCGGCTGGGGCCAGGGTAGAAAACTCCTGTTCTGTTGTTTCCCGGGAACACTGGTCTTGAAGCCTTCCAGCAGGGGCTTTGCTGGGATCATGCAGTGGGGTTTCCCGCCAGCAAAATGGCTGCACTCTTGCCAGGAGTCTGAGGATCCCTCAGATTGAAGGGTCTCCAATCAATAGTCTGCTCTTCCACCTAAGAAACTAGAAAAGCACCAACTAAACCCAAAGCAAGCAAAGGCGAGGAAATAACAAATACTCGAGTAGAATCCAATGAATAGAAAGCGGAAAAACAACAGACAAAAGCAATGAAACTTAAAGTCGGGTCTTCACAAAGATCAACAAAACTGACAAACTTTTAGCTAGACTTACCAAGAAAAAAGAGAGAAGACATAAATTACTAAAATCAGGAATGAAGGAGAGGACATCACTAATGATTATGAGGGAACGAACGTGGCTATGCTAACAAATGAAACCACTTGAATAAAATGAACCAAAGCCCTAGAAAGACATGAATTATTAAAGCCAAGTCCAAGAAGAAATAGAAAATTAAAAAAAACAAAACTATACTATAGTAAAGAAATTGGACTAATAATCTAAGATTTAAATTTCTGCAGTACATGGTGGGGGGTGGGGAATGGGGGATGGGGAGAGGGAAGGTGGGGGTTCACGGTGTGTGACACCTCTTGGGGGCAGGACACAATTATAAGAGGGAATTTACCTAACAAATGCAACCAGTGTAACCTGGTTCTTTGTACCATCAATGAATCCCAAACAATAAAATTAAATAAATAAATAAATAAATAAATAAAACTTAAATTTCTCTAGCCAGGCACAGTGGTACACACCTGTTGTTCCAGCTACTCAGGAGGCTGAGACAGAGGATTGCTTGAGGCCAGGAGTTTGAATCCAGCCTGGGCAACATAGAAAGACTCTGTCTCTTAAAATTTTTTCTTAATTTAATTTTTCATTAAAGAAAAGTTTAATCCCAGATGGTTTCACTGGTGAATTCTACCAAACATTTAAAAAGAAATAATGCCAATCCTTCCTAAACTGTTCCAGCGAAACAGAGGAGGATGAAGCTCCTCCTAAGACCTGTTATTAACCTGATATAGAAAAAGGATTATACACCATGGCCAAGTGGGATTTATCCCAATAATGTGAGGTTAATGTATTAATATAATACACCATCTTAACAGAATAAAGGATGAAACTATATAATCATCTCAATAGATGTAGAACAAGCTTTTGACAAAATCCAACACCTATTCATGGTTAAAAACCTTTAATTCTCCAAAAACGAATGTTGTAAGGAAACTTCCTCAAACTCATAAGGTTCATCCACAAAAATCCTACAGTGACCACTGTGCTTATTGCTAGAATATTGAACAATTTCCCTCTAAGATCTGGAATAAAGCAAGGATGCCCACTCTCAACACTGCAATTTCAGATTGTTCTAGAAGTTTTCTATTCAGCTCAGTCAAGAAGAACAAACAAAAGGCATTCAGATTGTAAATGAAGAGGTAAAAAATCTATTTACCCACAACATGACCCTGTATTTAAAATGTCCTACAGAAATCACATAAGGAACTACTAGAATTAATCAACAAGTTGCATGGTACCAGGTCAATATATGAAAATCAATTGTATTTCTAGATACAATCCAGAAGTGAAATTATAAAAATAATTCCATTCACTGCAGCATGAAAATGAGGAAAATACTTAGGAATAAATTTAACAAAAGGTGGGTGAGGCTTATATACTGAAAGTTATAAAATACTGTTAAGAGGACTTATAGAACATGTAAATAAATACAGAGACATTCCATGTTCATGGAATAGAAGACTCAATATTGTTAAGAGGGAAATTCACCCCCACAAGTTTATTATTAGAGTCAATGCAATGTCTATTAAAATCCAAGCAGGCTTTCTGTTGACAGAAATTGACAAGCTGTTCCTAAAATCTACATGGAAACTTAAAAGACCCAGAATAACCAAGCCAATTTTGAAAAAAAATAACAAAGCTAGAGGCTTTACACTTCATGATTTCAGAACTTATAAATCTATAGTAATCAAAAACTTGTCCTATTGGTAGAATGACAAACATGTAGACCAACGGAATAAAATTGCAATTCCAGAATTAACCTCTTACATTTATGGCTAATTTGTTTTCGACCAAAGTCCCAAGGCAATTCAGTGGGGAAAAGAGTCTTCAGCAAGGGCTAGGTGCTGGGACAACCGGATATCTTGCAAAAAGATAAAGTAGACATTATCTCACACTACGCACAAAAAGTAACTCAAAATGGACCACAGCATACATGTAAAAAGTAACTCAAAATGGACCACAGCATACATGTAAGAAGTAAGACCATAAAACCTTTAGAAAAAACACAAGAGAAAATCTTTATGACTGAAGGTCAAAGTTTTCTTCAACAAAAGCATGATGAATAAAAGAAAAAAAATTGATCCAAATTTAAAAACATTTACACTTCAAAAGTCACCATTAAGAAAATGAAAAGGCAAGCTACAAATGGGAGAAATTATTTACAAATCTAATAATACTTATATCTAGAAAATAAAGACTTATGACTCAGTACAAAGATAAACAACTCAATTTTTCAAATGGGAAAAATAATTTGAATAGATGCTTCACTAAAAAACATACTTGAATGGCAAATAAACACGTGAAAATATGCTCAAGATTGTTAGTCATTAGAGAAATACAGATCAAAACTGCAATGAGATACCACACCATACCCACCAGAATGACTATAATTAAAAAGATCCATAATAAGGGTTGATGAGAATGTGGAGAAATTGGAACTCTCACATGCCGCTGGTGGAAACATAAAATGGTCCAACCATTTTAGCCGATAGTTTGGTAGTATGTTTAAAATTTATCATGAAGCTGGGGGCAGTCGCCGGCTACATGGGAGGCTGAGGTGGGAGGATCACTTAAGCCCAGAAGTTCAAGGCCAGCCTGGACAACATAGCAAGACCCTTTCTCTTAAAAAAAAAATCAAGTAAAAATAATAAATGTAACACAAATTTACTATACAACCTAGCAATTCTACTCCTAAAGCATCTACCCAGGAGAAATGAAAGTATATGTTCACACACCGACATTCATAGCAGCACTAGTCGTAATAGCCAAAAAGGATAAACAGTTCAAAAACCCATCAACTAGTGAAAAACCAAAACTTCACGTAATAGCACATTATCTGGCAATATAGAGAATCAAAGAACGGCTGACCCTTGAATGCACAGATTCACTTATCTGTAAATTTCCTTCCTCCTCTGCTATCCCTGATATCACAAGACCAACCCCTCTTCCTCCTCAAGGATGAAAATCTCATTTCCACTTAATGAGCAGTAAATGTATTTTCTCTTCCTTTATGATTTTCTTAATAACATTATCCTTTCTCTAACTTACTTTATTATAAGGATATAGCATGTAACTCACATAGCATACAAAAGACAGTATGTGTTAATCAACTATTGTATTTACGTTGTTGGTAAACCTTCCAATCAACAGTAGACTAATAGTACTTTGGGGGGGGGAGTCAAAAAGTTACACCCTGATTTTTGACTGCATAGGGCTTTCAGTGTCCCTAACCCTCATGTTGTTCAAGAGTCAACTATACTGAGATAGTATGTTCATGACAACTCTCAAAAATATTCTGTTCGGTGAAAGAAGCCAGATGCTGAAGACCACACGTTGTATGATTACATCAAAATGAAAGGTTCGGAAACAGCAATTCCATAGACAGAAGGGGGTTGTGGTTGCCTGGGATGGGGGCTGGGAATGCAGGTGACCACAGATGGAGACAAGAGATTTGGGGGTCACAGTGGAAGTATCCTGAAATTGGACCGTGGAGATGGTTGTGCAACTGTGTACATTTATGAAGAATCTTTGAGGTGTACACTCAGGTGAGTGGGTGGCATGTCAATCATGCCTGAATAAAGCTGTGCTTTACCAAAAACAAAACCCCCAAACAAAAGACTCCCTAGCCCCAGGGTTTGTGGTGGGCATCCCGGAGCTCAAGGCTTCCCTCATTGTCTGCTCCTGGGGTTCCCCTTTCCCTTCGTGAATTTTAAAGAAGCTCTAGGTTCTGTTTTACCCAGAGTGGGTAGCTAGAGCGGCTCCGCAGGCCACACTGCTGGTATCGGCTTTCGTCTGGTTCTGGACCTTTCTGCCAAAGTCTGGAAAGCTCCCTGCAGAAGGCTGTCTTCCTTTCAAATGAGAGGAATCAATAGGCATGCGGGAGAGCGGTCCTGGCCTGGCCGTGAAGCTCCAACTTGACTCCTAATGCCACACGAGGGGCCCGAGTCCCTCAGGTGGTGCCAAGCCATGCTGGCGGCCCTCCCCTGCTCGTCCTCTGACCATTGGGAAGTCTTAGCATCCTCTCAGTCCCCAACATGCGGCCCAAAGTGGGTGCAGGACCCTAACTTACGGCTCCCAAGTGGGTGGTGGACAACACCCCACCCGGAGATTACCACTGAATCCTTTCAATGTCAGCATCAGAGGGAAGGGATACACAGGGGCCGAGAGGACACCGTGAGCCCATCGGAACAGCAACCTGTCAGTAAATAGCTCTAAAATAGAAAGAGTAAAAGTGGAAAAGCTCCCCCAGCAGGAAGAAGCCACCCCCGCTCACCTGGGGCCTTCCGTTCTTGCTGGGGGCCCCTCCCATTCCACAGGGAAGGGACGAGGCCCACACGGATTTGGCGGGCCCTGTACAGAGCACACACGCAGGGCGAGCAGACTCGATGTAAGCCCAGAAAATCCTTTAATTACCGCCACTACTTCTGGCTGGGTTCTGGGGAAGGAACTAATTCAAGCAGTGATCACTCAACCTGAAATATTATGAATGTAATTTCATTATGTGGTCTGTCTGGGTCACCAGCAAGGGGTTACAATAACTGGTTTTGCTGAGTGCCTGCTCGAGTGGCAGTTCCCCACTACGTCTGTGGCTGACAGCTACAGACAACTCACCCGGCGGTGCTCGCATCAACCGCACCCCTGCCTGCGCCACGACGTGGCAGGTGAAAATGTCGGGGTACACTCAGAGCAGCCCCGGACTTCATCTGACACGCTCCCCACTCAAGCTGAGCACCTGGCGGCTATGGGGTAATATTGAGGTGAGCACATGTTTGGACCCATCCAGGATCACGGATGACGGTCGCATGAACACACATATTCACAGAGGCACCTGGCCTGTCTCCGCACACACACACAGGTGTGCACAGGGAGTAGAACACGTGTGCCACGTACAGGACTGGAGCACATCCCAACCCTCAGCAGGGTGGTGCCCTGCAGGCCCCCCACACTGGCCCTACTACGTCACAATTCTCAGAGTGTGGTGCTCCCAGCCCTGAGTGGCTGTTGGGTCACCAATAAGACTCCAGATGTTTGGGATCTGAAGACCCAGGTTCTACGTACTTCAAACGCTGCCACTCCCTGGCTGTGTGACATTGGGCAGGTGACTTTGTCTCTCTGTGCTGCATTTTCTCTACCTGTAAAATAGAGATAGGTGTAGACTGGGTGCGGTGGCTCAAGCCTGTAATCCCAGCACTCTGGGAGGCTGAGGCAGGTGGATCACCAGAGCACAGGAGTTCGAGATCAGCTTGAGCAAGAGTGAGACCCCAAACTCTACTAAGAAATAGAAAACCTAGCTGGGCATCGTGGCAGGTGCTTATAGCCACAGCTACTTGGGAGGCCGAGGCAGGAAGATCGCTTGAGCCCAAGAGTTGGAGGTTGTTGTGAGCTATGATGCCACGGCATTCTATCCAAGGTGACAGAGTAAGAAAGATTCTGTCTCAAAAAAAAAAAAAAAAGAAAGAAAGAAAGAAAAGAAAAGAAAAAATAGAGATAGGTGCAATGAGGCTGCAGTGCAAGAATATTTGCAAAGTACATAAAGTGCAGGGCCTGGTGCACCCCAGGCCTTCGGTGCTCACACCACACCCCCAGAGGCCGCCTCCTTGAATGCTGTCGGGACTCCCTGATCCCACTCACAGCCCTGGGGACGTCACTTCTGACATAGAAGCTGCAGGGAAGGGAGGCTCTGCAGAACACCCCTTGCTCAGCCAGGCCTGACTGCTGTCCAGGGAGACCCCTGCCAGGTGTAGGTGCCACAGTGTCCAGGTGGGAAGGAAAGAAAGCCTGTACAGCCGTCCCTGCCACATCCATCACTGTGGCAGCCAAAGCAGAAATCCTTCTCCACTGCAACCCAAGCCCATCCCACAGGGAGCCCACAGCCCCTTCCTCAGATGCTCAATGGAGGGACCACTCTTGTGGGAGATCTGTCCAGAAATGATTCTTCATTTATTACAATGGCAACAGAAGCTTGCTGGTGGGTGCAAATATTTGCATTTCAGGGTGAAGAAAACACATATGTACACATATGGTGTACATTTACAACCATATGTAAACGAAGGCAGGCTTTAGTTGTGTGCCGCCGCCCCCCCCCCCCCAGGGCCTCCTTCCTGGCCTCATTCATATCTCTGCTGATGAGTTTGCCTTCTGAGCCTTCCAGGTCCCCTGCCCGACCTGAATGGTGAAAAGAGACCTGGCAGGGCTCCTGGCGCCTGAACTGAGTGGGAGCATGGTGGGACTCCGTGAGGCCACTGTTGGTCGGCAGACCTTTAGAGAAACTGTGCTCAGGGCCCACTTGGGGTCTGGCTTGACAGGAGCCCTGCAGGGCTAAAAAGAGTTAACAGAATCCCCTCCCCACCGGGGAAACAGACCAGCCACCTTCCTGTCCTCCTGGGGGGCACACCCCTGCGAGCAGGTGTGCAAACACGGCTGGAGGGAGCTGGGGATATTGGACAGGCCCTTTCCTTCCTGCCCATCCAACCACCATTCTGAATGACAGCTGCCTCTTAAAAATCAGGAGAATCCTGCATGCTACAGATTCCTAGCTTTTGTGAAAAAAAAAATTAAAAAAAGAACAAAAAAGGGAGGTCTGGCCACCTTGGGCCACATTCCTGCACAGACCTCTGAGCTGAAGCTGAGGTCAGTGGCCCCTGCCACCAGGGCCTATCTGTCCACTTCCCCACACCCTGCCTGCCCCTCCTGTCCTCTGATATCTATCTATCTATCTATCTCTCTCTCTCTCTCTCTCTCTCTCTCTCTCTCTCGACTGCCCTGATCAGATCCACTTCCTGATGGGTCCTGTGACCCCACACAGGTCTTACTGACATTCCGTCATCCCTTTCTTGCCCCCATCTCCCTCCCCGGGATAGGCTCAGATGCTGAGAGCAAAGGTCAAGTATACCCTCAAAGGGCTGTGGCCTTGGAGGAGGCAGAATGGGGGTCACAGGACTCCAGCGGGGCCCAGGGAAGGCCGGGGCAACCTTCTCAGGCCTAAGCACATTCGTGACCAAAATATGGCAAGGGGTCCACAGACCATCCTGCTCTGTCCAGCCCAAGGGGAGAACCACTGATCAGGGAAATGCCTCCCTCAGGCCTCAGGCCAAGAATAGAGACAGGCCCTGCCGACATTCCCTCTGGGACCCCAGAGGGTGACCATGAGCCGCTCCCAGGTCCCCCACCCCTCTACATGAACAGCCACTCTGCAGGGGCCTGGCAGCAGCTGTCAGGGGCCAATTTAAGTTCAGTCATTTTCTCCACATAAATAAAATTTTAAAATGAGAGAATCTTCCACTGACTTCCACTATGATTTAAGTCAAAAACTGCAGAGCCACAAATCCTGGAAAATAAGCTTCCTAGCGAACACATCAGCAGGTGCAGAGCGCTGAGCTTTTGGCTTGAATGGGATCTGCCTGGCAGCTCCTTAACTTCCTGCAAATATTGTGAGAAGGAATAACGGGACCTAAAGGCACGGCGCAGTGGCAGCCTAAGGGAAGAGCCGGTGTGCCCCCCAGGGCCCTTCTGGCCCCAGGGCACGTGGGTCATGGCCCAGGCCCACGCCACACCCAGTGGGCTCACCCCTCCCACCTTGGAGACACCCACCTGTCCCCAGATCCAGCCTTCCAGTGTTTCTGTTGTTAGAATAATCACCATGACCTTTCCAGGGGTTTAAGGAACCTAGAACCAGCCAGTGACCCTGGAGAAGGGCGACAATCATAGCAACAGCCTTGTCCTCGGAGCCTGTGCTGGCTCAGCACCAGTTCCCCACTTCTGGCAGTAGCAACAGGGAGGGGCTCTAGGAGGGCGGAAGGTCAGCACGTGTGGGCACCCCACAGACCCTTCCCCACGCCGGCAGTGGGTGCCCTGTTTCAACTCACTGTGTGTCCCAAGGCCTCCTCCCCATCCCTGGCCCTGAGACCTCTGGTCAAGTGAGGCTGAGGGAGTGCAGAGAGCCAAGTAGAAGGGGCCGCCCGTTGGGCTTCCTCCGAGCCTTGTACTCAGTAGGGACCAGAGTCCCGCCTGCCCTCAAGCTCTCTCCGGCAGGTCACCTGGGCTCAGTGGCATGGTTGGCTCTGATGTCAAGTGACCGAAGATGCCTGGTCAGGGAATGGGGACTGGTGGGGGGGCTGTGGGGCACAGGGGGAAGGAAAGAGTGCTCGGCCCGTGAGTCCCTTCCCAACCCCAGCCTCGAGTTGCGTTCCAGACCAGACGTCATCTGGGGACATCACCCACAGAGTGACCTCAGCCCCCTCCTCCCCATGGTTCCTCCAGTACACTCTGGGCCGGGAGGAGTGGGAAAGGGGTCACCCCACACCTGAGACCCGCTCTGGGCCTTCTGAGCTGTGACTCACGTCGCAGGCAAACAGAGCCTGATTCATCCCCCTGGGGGACCCCAGGGAACAACTGGCCACCGTGGAGACACAACCCGAAACCGGGGTTACCCGAGGACGGGGTAAGCATCGGAAGCAGCACCCCCGCTGGACCCCACCCAGGCCCACACACAATGGGAGACCGGTTTTCCAGCTGGCTGTAATTTCAGAAGGACTCTCTGTTGTGGGTTTTATTCACCCAAAAAGCCGTAGGGTGTGGGTCGCCTGGGGACCTGGGTTCAGGGAGTTGTCTTTTACCACAATCTGCTTGGTGCTGGCACAATGTCCTTAGAAGAAATGGTAGAATACCACCAGGAAATAAAAGAAATACAGACTGTGACATTACCTAGTAGCAACAGGCTAGGACAGAGGGGGCTGAGCACTGGCTCTGGAATCAGACAGAACCGAGTTTGAGTCCCAGCTTGGCCACGCCAGCTGCAGGACTCTGGGCCACTGACTTAACCTGTCAGGATGAAGATCCCTGTGCAGAGGGCCAGGAAGACAGGAGAGTGCCCGGGGACAGGACGTGCCAGGCACCCAATAAACAAACTGTGACTATGTTTCCTGCTCACTGAAGCTTAATTACATTGTCTCATTTTACAAACTGCCACCACACACGTGTGTGGAGCTCTGTGGTTTCCAAAGCCATTTTTTGCCCATTACTTCATTAGACCCACACAACAATCCTGTCTTCTATTTTTAGCATCTTACTGTAGTTCTTTTAAAATGTCTCACTCTTATTGGACACGATGGTCCCAATTTCCTGTTCTGTTCTCCTTTTTAATTTCCCCACCCCTAGGAACCTTTAGCATAACAATTCTGGGACCATTTTCTATTAATATCAATTTTCAGATTACAGCCATATGATGTCTGTTTCCTAATTTAATTAGGCGATTCCTGTTATTAGTTCCTACATGCTCATTATTTTTCATTTAGCATATTTTAAGGCGCCAGAGGAAAGTGAGGTTCAAGCTAACAGCCCCCCGCATCTCCTGCAGGAAGAAGCAGATATTTGCTCCACTCGCAGGAGGGTGGAGGAACACTGGGAATCGGGGACACATACAAGACTCGGGGGGCTTAGGCAGGGACAGCCACAGAGAATGGCTCAGGCTCAGGTGACAGAGGGCAGGGTAGATAATCTCCCACTGCAGAGATGGGGCCCACGGCAGGCACCCTAAGTCTGGGCCCCACAGGGAGTGCAACAGAGAGGCTTCTTGTGGCCCCCTCTCTAAACAGCAGAGCCCAGCAACGGCTCCAAAGCTGTCACTGCCAGGACCCAAACCCACTGGGTTGAGTGTGTGCAAACTTGAAGGCTGCATGTTCTGACCCTGCCTCTTTCTGGCACTTGTTAGATTATCACCTTTGGGGGGCTCCACGTCCACCCCTCCATCAATACCTGCCCTCGCACAAGTCCAGGGGGCGCCCTTCACAATGCAGCCTAAGTAAATGATACCGCAGAATCAGCGCAGAATGCAGCATGGGTGGGACCCTGCCTGGTGCAAAGCATCAGCTGGGGCTTGGCTTTCTGTGTCCCTGGGCTCTGGCCAAACCCTTGTTCCCTCCCCATCTCCAAGTGAGCTCACCAGATTCCTCCTTCCCTCTGCTGGCACAGCAATGGTTGGACTGGCCCAGAAAGAACCCCCACAAAGATATTCCAGAATCTACAAGAAAAAGGAGGGTAGGAATCCCAGGGCCATGCTTGGGAGGAGCGCTTTTATAAGCATCCCACCTACAGCTGTGAGCTCAAGAGACTGGGGCAGCAGGTGACAAGGAGGGGACACTCCAGGAGAACTGAAAACCCAGTGGGCAGAGTGACACTGTCTCTGCTGTGGCCCAAGAAAGGTGAGCACAGGAGAGGCGGCTCTTGTCGGCATTTGCTGAGAAGTTTGAAGACGCTGCAGGTGTGTTGTTTAGAAACATCGGGTGCGGAGAGTCCCAGCCCTGCTGATTCTGAGATGATATATTGCCAGCTACTTAACAGGATGGATCACTGCAATTACATGTCACTTCTGATATTCACAGTCACAACAAGGATGTGTCAGCCTCGCAAGGTTTGTGGGAAATATATACGATGTTCTGCAGTGCCATTAGAAAATGGTTTTGGGAAACAGACTCGAGAGGATTCCAATAAAACCCACCTGCCTGGGGAAGAGCGGGAGGCTCCATGGAAGCTGGAGGGGCTGGCTGCTTCTCCAGGAAGGAGGACGGGACGTGCTTCAGCAGGTCTTCCTGCCTGAGCCCAAGCTGCCCGGAGAAGGTTGCTGGGGCCGCCACTCCCACTTACATCTGTCCCCCACTTGGTTGAATTGTTGAGCGCCTCTTAGCAGTTATCCCCGCGGCTCTGGCCCAGCCGGGGCTTTTGTCCTTGTGGTGTGGTCTCAGAGCTTCAAGGAGACACCCCTGGTCAAAGACAGTCACTGTAGGGGCCAGACAAACCTGTCACTGCAGGGTAGCCCTCAGCACTGGCACAGGCAGGGCTGTGAGTCCTTGGTGGGACTGTGTGGGACCCAGTGTGAGGGCCATGCCACCTTCGGTCAACACAGCCCTGCCTCCAGGGAAGCAAACTAGAGCCCTGGAGTCCCTGAGACCCACGGGTTTTGGAAAGCTGCCTCTGTCGATTTCTATCTGTAAGACATTGTGCGTGACCCCAGCTCCAACAGAGCATCACCAGGCCCACCACACTGCTGACCCCGGAAGGCAGCGCCTCTTATGCACAGAGAGAATGAACAGTGGCCCACAGCACCCCTCCTCCAGGCAGCCCTCTAGCTCTCACCTGCCAATCCAGGATTCACAGCCTGCCCTGTCCCCTGAGTATCCATCCCCTGGGTAAGTGCTCCCAGGACCCCTGAGGCAAGGCCAAGTCCCCCCTCTACTGTCCCCAGACTGAGAACCTCTAGGGAAGGGCCTGGGGAATCCCCTTGCTGAACCCCCAGACTGTGAGCTCCTCCTGAGAGCACAGCCTGAGCTTTTTCTCCCCCTCTCCCCGTCCTCTGCATCTCTCCCTGACCCAGTACCGCTCACTGGGTGGCTGGGCTCACAGTGGTCTTGCTCAGATGGTCACACACAGGTTTCTTCCCCTGCAGCAAGCCCAGGGACCCAGGCGCAGAGGCCTCCTCACAGGACAAGGTGAGCAGCTTTGGGCAGAACCCTGATTTTCAGCCCTGTGGTGGAGGAGTCACAAGGCAACTGCACACACCCTGCCAAGCATCTCCAATGCCATAGCCCAAAGAACAACGTACGGTCTCCTGCCCCCTCCCCAAGGGCTGTCCCCATCTGGCATGTCTGCCCTCTGCTAGAGCCAGAAACCCCAGGGTTCTCTTGAACCAAGACCTTTACCCTACTCAGCCTCCTACCCCCAAGGTTACCAACTCTGCACCTAATGCCCTTGGTGGCCCTGAAAGCACCCCTCACCCAACCCTATCTGCCCCAGGCCTGGCCATCTCTCCCTGCTTCACTCAACGCCCTCCCAGCTGCTCTCCTGGCTTTCGTCCTGTCTCCCCCTCTGCTCCCTGCCCATAGTCACATGACACGCAGCCACCAGAATAGAGTTTCTGATACAGCTCTCCCCACCCCAGAACCCCAGGTCCTCTGCTACACTCCGAGGGTCTGCTGGGCCTGGGGCCTGGCTGTGTCTGCAGCCACAGGCCACATTCCAGCCCTAAACCACTTGGAGTTGTCTGTGTGCCATGTTGTCATATCTCCAAACCTCTATCCAGCCTGATCAAGAGTGAGACCCCATCTCTATTAAAAATAGAAAAAAATGAACTGGCGTCCTAGCAGGTGCCTGTAGTCCCAGCTGCTCAGGAGGCTGAGGCAAGAGGATCTTTTGAGCTCAGGAGTTTGAGGTTGCTGTGAGCTATGACACCAGAGCACTCTACCCAGGGTGACAGAGTGAAACTGACTAAACAAACAAACAAACAAAACAAACAAACACAAAAGAACACGGTATCTGTATGTGGAAGGAGCTAGAACATATTCTTCTTAGCAAAGTATCTCAAGAATGGCAGAAAAAATATCCAATGTACTCAGCTATACTATGAGACCAATATATAAGCACCCACACTTCCATATGAAAGTTATAACCCAACTATAGCTCAAGATGAAGGGGAAAGAGGAGGGGGAGGGGAAGGGAGGAGGGAGGATGGGGGAGGGAGGGTAATTGGTCAGACCACACCTATAGTGCATTTTACAAAGGGTACATGTCAAATCTACTAAGTGTAGAGTATAGATGTCTTAACACAATAATTAAGAAAGCACAGTGAAGGCTATGTTAACCAGTTTGATGAAGATATTTCAAATTGTATATAAAACCAGCACATTGTACCCCATAAATGCATTAATGTACACGGCTATGATTTAATAAAAAAAAAAAAAAGAAAGAAAAAGCACTCCTTATAGTGTACCAGCCCAGCATCTGTATTGTAGGTCATCTTTTTTTTTAATCTATCAATGAATAAACCAATCAATCCACCATGCACTTTAGCTTCATGGGTCACTGACAATGGTTCTCCTCGCTCCATTAAAACAAAATCCATTCCACTTAAAAGAAGGATGAAGGAACGATAAAATCAGAACATTGCCATGGTGTAACCCCAGTGAACAGATGATCGGTGACTAACTAACATCTCAGCGAGCCGGGCAGACGGGAGCCTGCCAGACCTGAGCCCCCTGATGGAGGCACACAGAACCAGTGAGTTCGTGCCAAGAATCCCTCCCCAAAACAACAAAAAAACCCCAAACTGGGTGGTGCCTGTGGCTCAGTGAGTAGGGCACCGGCCCCATATGCTGAAGGTGGCAGGTTCAAACCCAGCCCCAGCTAAACTGCAACAACAACAACAAAAATAGCCAGGTGTTGTGGCGCCTGTAGTCCCAGCTACTCAGGAGGCTGAGGCAAGAGAATCGCCTAAGCCCAGGAGTTGGAGGTTGCTGTGAGCTATGTGATGCCACGGCACTCTAC
>CAUYRH010097466.1:0-24254 GCA_963574655.1 Perodicticus potto
ACTATGCAGCCTTAAAGAAAGATGGAGACTTTACCTCTTTCGTGTTTACATGGATGGAGCTGGAACATATTCTTCTTAGCAAAGTATCTCAAGAATGGAAGAAAAAGTATCCAATGTACTCAGCCCTACTATGAAGCTGATTTATAGCTTTCATATGAAGGCTAAAACCCAATTATAGCACAAGAATAGAGGGAAAGGGCAAGGGAGGGGAATGGGTGGGATCACACCTACGGTGCATCTTAGAAGGGTACTGGTGAAACTTACTAAATGTAGAATACCAATGTCTTCATATAGTGATTTAGAAAATGCCATGAAGGCTATGTTTAATAGTTTGATGAAAATATTTCAGATTGTATATGAAGTCAGCACATTGTGCCCCATGATTGCACTAATGTACACGATTATGATTTAATAAAATTAAATAAATAAATAAAATAAAATACAAAAGACATAAACAGACATTTCACTGAAGAGGATAGATGAATGGCAAATAAGCACACCAAAAGATACTGAACATAATTAGCCATCGGAAAAATGCAAATTAAAACCACAATGAAATAACATTATATGCCTATCAGAGAATATAAATATTGACAATATCAAATGTTAGTGGCAATGTTCAAAAACTAGTTCACATATACCTTGCTGGTGGGAAGTAAAAGGTACTTTCTTACTCAGAACAGCTAGATGGCTTCTTATACAACTTAACATACAATTACTATTCGATGCAGCAATTGCACTCTTGGGCATTTATCCCAAGGTAATTAAAACTTATGTTCACATCATAATCTGTACACCAATGCTCATAGCAGCTTTTTTGTAACAGCCCCAAAACTTGAAACATCCCTGATTTTTTTTTAGCAGATGAATGGTTAAATAAACTACAGTACATCTATACCATGGAATACTACTCAGCCATACAAAGAAACAAACCATTGCTATGACTTGGATGGATCTTCACAGAATTATGCTGAATGAAAAATCCAATCCTTTGGCTTGGCGCCTGTAGCACAGTGGTTACGGTGCCAGTCACATATACCCAGTCTGGCGGGCCAGCTAAACAACAATAACAACTGCCACAATAGAATAGCTGGGGGTTGTGGCAGGCACTTCTAGGCCCAGTTACTTGGGAGGCTGAGGCAAGAGAATCACTTAAGCTCAAGAATTTGAGGTTGCTGTGAGCTGTGACGCCACTGCACTCTACTGAGGGTGACATAGTGAGACTCTGTCTCAAAAAAGAAAAGAAAAACCCAATCCCAAAGATCACATAATATATAATTCCATCTGTCTGAGGGACAGATTAGAAATGCAGGACCCTAATCTCAAGGATTAGGGATGAGGATGAGAGGGTACATGGCAAGAGATGTGTATGTGATTATAGAAAGGCGACAAGAGGAATCCCTGTGGTGATGATGGTGGGGGATACAAGACGCCTATATGTGACAAAATTGCACAGAAGCACATAAACACACACATGAGTGCAATTAAAACTGGGAATATCTGGATATGGTCAGGGGATTGTGTTGACATCAACGTCCTGGCTGTGGTATCACTCTACAGTTCTGCAAAATGCCACCATTGAGGGAAACTGGGAAAATTATAAATGGGATCTCTCTACATTCTCTCTTAAATTGCATGTGAACCTATAACTATCTCAGGAAACGTTTTCAAGCAAAATTAAGAAAACAAAGCAGGTTTTCTTACCACAGTCTTTACCCTTTTTTGCTTAGCTACTCCCTTAAATAAAATAGTGATGAGGAATGGTCATTACTATACAAATATTTTACCACACATAGGGTAAGACAGCAACAGGCTATCCCACCACATAACCTGGAAAACTGACACTTTGAACAGTTTTTTATTCAGACAGTCAATGAATACTTGGTACTTCTTTTGAAATAATATGCCATCCGGGGTGGTGCCTGTGGCTCAAGGAGTAGGGCGCCAGCCCCACATACCAACATACCGGAGGTGGTAGGTTCAAACGTGGCTCTGGTCGAAAACTGAAAAAAGAAAAACAAAAAACAAAAAAAAAAATGTCATCCGGTAGGGCACATGCAGCATCCAATAAAATAAAAATAAATAAATAAATAAAATAAAATAATATGCCAGTAGCCAATGTACTAACTAGATGAAAACCCTGATCACTAATTTTTTCCCAAATCTGGTATTTTGGGACAATCTACTCCATGAAAATGTAAGTAGGAACTTTCATCTGGGAGGAATTTGAGAAAAAGCTCTTTAACTTGTCTAACAACACTCTGCCCTCGCATTCTACACAAACAACAGCTCTGTGAGGAACCCCCACCCATCTGCAACACAGAACTGCAATGTCAGGGGCAGGTTTGGTTAGGAATCCTCCTCTCTGCTCCTCTTCTGACAAGATTGAGACACAATCACGAAAGGGGCACTAATTCCCCCAGCTTCTCAACAGTCTACCACCATAGCAATCAGACCACATTTAACACATCCCATGCTCACTTATACTAACACAGACACAATTCCACAAATTTGACTTAACCTTTTACATGCTAATGTAGAAAGAGTTCTTATAAGAAATAGCCATGTGAAACTATTGCTGCATTTTCCTAAACTATGAATAAAATGCATATATCATATTATTAAATGTCTCCTATGTAATGATTTTTATGATAAATTTCTCTTTTCCCCTAAAGTGTTGAGTGGAAAAATGCCCCTTTGAATACAAAGATGTAATTCCTTTTATATAATCCACATGATATATTTTTGCCCAAACTACCAAGAAACTCAGAACTATTTTGTTCTCGTTTCCTATTTTTAACCTAGTTATGGCTATATTCACCTTCCCCCATCCTATTTAGAGCATTATAATTTGTCTTTAAGGTTAAATTTTTTTAAAAATTGTATTTATAACGTTAGCCAAGTTAACTTCATTTTAATTCTAAAGTTTAAACAATAACGTTATTTTCATAGTACCATTTTAAATATTTGAATTCTTTTTTTACAAAAAGATAAACAATATGTTCAAAGGAGATAGACCTATTAAAAGGAAAACATGCGAAATTGCTTCATGTGTTCGTGTATTTCTATTCATTTTACAACTTAAGACTCAGGGTTGTTTAGTTCCCTATTTTAACAATTTCATATATATCTCTTGAATTAAGACAAATTGGTGGGATCTGAATTTAAATCACCAAGCATAACTCATGTAATAAACTTTTAAAAAGTAAGGGAAAAAAAGTGCCTTGTCAGAGATTCCCCCAAATAGATTCTGGCTCTTTAAAAAAAAAAAACAAAAGGAATCCTATCTAAATATACTTTCTGCTTGGGAGTAAGGAATATCACATGAAAGGAAAACTTGTGGTCACTAAAAAGAAATATATTAATAAAAATGACGAGGATGCCAAAGTCTATTAGGTCACCATTGAAGAACTATCCTTTCTGATCTGCCAGTTTGCAAACCAAAAAGCAACGATAAAGGACATCACACACACATTTCTTGTCTTTATATAGCCATTTTTATTCTGACCCAGCATATAATTCTGTAACAGCTGGTCTAAGCCCTAGCCAAGAATCTGTTTCCTAATTTCTCTCCATCTCTATTTCCTTGTCCCATATTAAAAGTGACTTCTACTGGAATTTTAGAGAAAGCTGGATACAGGCCGTTGAGCCATTGTGGTCTTCCAGTCTGATCCTTTATCTACTGTCCGCTGGACTTCGTCATTGCAAGGCTCTCAGCTGTGATATTCTTTAGTTTCTCTTGACAATAGTTCCCAGTATCAACAATTCCAGGTGGTGGATTTTGGTAACTTCTCCGTTTTATTGTGGCATTCCTTGATGAGGGCTCTTATAGGTGATAATTCTAATCCATAGTGACCATCCTTTCTACAATGTCCCTCACTTTTGTACATGTCTACTCTGACCCTCTGTCTCAAATGAGGTTGACTATTCATGCAGGCACAGCCCAGTAAAGAAGAACCCAAGTGTCTTTACTCTGTGCATTGCAAAAATTCCAGATCTAGTCCCTTCAGCTCACAAGCTTTTTGCTCCTCTTCATCTTATTCCAGGATTCCTACTTGGCCTTTGAACCGATAACTTGTTTGTTTTTTCTGATTTTGTCTACTAGCCTTCTTTCTAAGACATAAACTCCAGACTGTGCTCTCTGGATACCTCTGACTCCTATAGTTAAATAGTGACTACCTCATGTAGCTCCCCATAAGCCTATCTCACCCTCCCTTCAACTCCTTTAAAGGGGCCCCACAGCTCTTTCTAGGATCATATTCAAAGCCTCTAGTGAATGCTAATTTCCATGCCTTTAGGGTCATGCCTTCCCTCTAAAGGTCAAGGAGGGAGTTGATCGGAGCTTCATCACGGGCCTTCTGTTCTTTCCTGAGCCATAGCCTAAGCCTACTCTATGTCAAATGACCCCTCTGAATATCTGAGACCGTCCTCCCAGAAGACACTGTATAGATTCCATCATTTTCCACATCCAATTCAGATATGAAGGCAACTTGACCAAATGCTCAAATTCTTTTTCATTTTTCTTGCTCACACAAGGCACTGATCCAAACTGGATTACAGAAACAACTTTTAGCTATTTCATAGTTCCCCAAGCTTGACAAATTAACTAAACTCTGATGGTCAGACAGAACGCCACTTATGATAATGATTTTAAATGTTTTGTTTAGCTATTTCCCACCACAACGGCCTCCTTTCAATTCCTCACGTACACTGAATTCACTAGGCATTACTGATCTGGCTTCTGCTCACTTCTCCATCCTGCTCTTTTACTACTTCCCTCCTGACTCGGAGACACTGAACTACTTTTAGTTCCTCAAATCCTTTCATTGGCATCTGGAGTTCACAGTTGTTTTGCTCTCAGCTAACGTCACTTAGCCCTGACTTTAATTCATCCACAGGTAAGGCTCCCTTAACAACACCTCCTCCGTTTGGAAGTATGATCCAACTGTGTGTATAAATGGCAGGGAACTACAGGGTATCATGATTTAATGTGAATTAAAATAACATCTGCTTAGCATTTTCAAAATGTTATCCTGGTTACACCCGGTACTCGATGATCTCTGATTAGACTGAAAGTTTTGTGAGGTCAGAGACTACATCAACACAGCAAATGATCAATATGTATTTGTTAAATGAATGAATGATCAAACTATAATTTTCCAGTAAATCCCCCTGGTGAAATGTCTTACTTCTACTTAGTTCAATTACACTTACAGATCTCTTTATATTCTGTGAGCATGAAAAGCTTACCCCACCTGACCTCATTGGCTTACATCAGTCTTACAGGGGGCTTTACCTGTTTTAATGGTGAGAAGTAAAACAGGGCTGCCATGGTTTTAAAGTAAAATAATATCTTAAAATATGAAAAAAAGCACAGATAGCAAATCCACCACCATTTTCACAGACTAACTCTTCTGGCTTCAACTGAAAGGTACTTAAAAAGCCATTTCATTTTTTATTTTTCACAGATAAAAACGTTGATTTTTGACAGTTTGTAGTTGAAAACACAGAAACCTCAATGTTGACAAGGAATGTTATCTAGAAGGCAAAGTCTGCCTGACTACCCAACTACTCTCTCATTCTCAGGAAGTATCCTCCCTATCAGTCACTTTCCAAAATGATTCTACGATAAGTTTGAAATTGAGAGGATGTTCATAAACAGTCTAGTTTCTTCTTAAGGCAACTTTAAATGCAATGTTTCTGAGAATCAGTGGAAAGGGCAATAATTAGAAGATTTAAAGTGTTCTCTAGCCAGAACCATCTCCATTTTTGCTGAATCATCAACCGTCCTGTGCTTTGCTTTTTTTCCTTCATTAAAATGTGTTTATGTATCTTACCAAAATAGAAACAGTCTCTGTAATCAGTTCCTTCGGAAATGAAGGAAACATTGGCTCTTCCTTCAGAAGAGGATGTTGGTTCATGGGAACGAGTACCAACAGCAAGTCCTGACCAAAATACAAGGAGCACTGATTTTTTTTAAATCAGATTTTTGTATACAACAGAGCTAAACGACTACAGAAGTTTCAATACCTGTTGAGAAGGAAAACACTCAAGTCTCATCTTGAGTTCATCACATCTGCAATAAAATAGATTCAGTTAATCATACTTTTAAAGATGTACCATATCATCCCTATGTTTTTAACAAGGAAAGAAATAACTATTTCACCCTCTAACTTCAAAAATTCAGAATACCTTTCAAGTAGTTTATTGTTAATGCAGTCAACTGCCCAAACAAATATGGTAATCTTATTCAACATCTTCAAATCTTCAAAGATTGTCCTGAGATCAGAACATTCAAACTGCAGATTCTAAAATCCTTAGATCAGTTCTAAGATCCTGGGACAAGCCAGGATAGCAAAATGAGGAGGGTAAAGGTGGGTCTTGGTGAATAGAAAGATCAGCCTGATGGGAACAAGAAATAGAAAAAAAAGTGTTAATGGTGAGAAGGAAGAAAATAGAGCAGATTCTAATTTTGAGTTGAGCCACCGAGTATTCTAGGACACTGACCCCAGGAGAGATGTCTGGGATGGGTATGTCATTAGCATTCCTGAGTTGTTAAAGCAACTTGGCCGAGGACAGCAAGCCTCAGGCATGGAATGTTCTGCTTATTGCTCAGAGCGAAATGACCTCCTTTCTTACCTGTTGTACATGTCTATCGTGTGTATTATCTGCTATACAGCTGTCTTTTTAAGCTTCCCAAGGCCAGCATCTGTGTCTTATAGTGATCTTTACTACCACATAGCAGTGCCTGACACAGAATAACATTCAAAAAAGATTTATTAAATGAATGAAAATGAATTACTATAATACATTACGTTCAGTGGAACAAATAACAGTCAAGTATGCCTTTGACATAGTTCAGTCTATATCACTGAGATCATAGACAATATACAATTTGTTACATGTTTAATGCTTTAAAATTCACAAATGTAAGGAAAACACGAAGTCACCAAGAGAAAATGCAAGACGAGGTCTTCTCATTTGGAGCCCTTTGTGTTTCAGTGGAGCAGGATACTCAGCATTTTAAAGAACTCAGTTTGGAGCTAGTTCTGCTTTCTCATCTTTCTAGTCTTTGTGTTTGGCACTAGCACAGTCGCACTCTGCACTTACTCTGCAGCAGAGCTCATCTTTAAGCAAAATGTGGTGCTTCCCCTTTTGGCAACCTTCTATTTCAGCTTTCTCCACAACCACCCCCACCATGCTCACTAAAGCTGCCTTTGACCTTCGCCATTCAACAAAATGTTTATTAGCAATAAAAAAACAATATTCAGGGGGCAGCACCAGCCCCATATACCAAGGGTGGCAGGTTTAAGCCCGGCCCTGGCCAAACTGCAACAACAACAACAAAAATCAGCCAGGTGTTGTGGTGGGCGCCTGTAGTCCCAGCTACTTGGGAGGCTGAGGCAAGAAAATAGCCTAAGCCCAAGAGCTTGAGGTTGCTGTGAGCTGTGAAGTCACGGCACTCTACTGAGGGTGACAAAGGGAACAGTTCTACACTGCTGGTGGGAATGCACACTAATACGTTCCTTTTGGAAGGAGGTTTGGAGAATACTTAGAGATCTAAAAATTGACCTGCCATTTGATCCTATAATTCCTTTACTAGGTAAATTTCCAGAAGACCAAAAATCACATTATAACAAAGATATCTATACCAGAATGTTCATTGCAGCCCAATTCATATTGCTAAGTCATTGAAGAAGCTCAAGTGCCCATTGACCACAAATGGATTAATAAATTGTGGTACATGTATACCATGGAATACTATGTAGCCTTAAAGAAAGATGATGACTTTACCTCTTTCATGTTTACATGGATGGAGCTAGAACATATTCTTCTTAGCAAAGTATCTCAAGAATGGAAGAAAAAGTGGATTGTAGCCTTCGCTTGAAAGATATAAATTTGCTTCATATTAGGGGTGTATACATTGGATACTTTTTCTTCCATTCTAGAGATACTTTGCTAAGGAGAACATGTTCCAGCCCCATATGCTTTTAAAAACTTTTCCAATCATGCAGCTGAGACATGTCCTCTTCCTTGGAACTTTGAGAGTACCTGTTCTCCAACACATGGCCTTCGTGTTTCCTGTTTCTATGATCTATTATACTTCATTAGTCTTCTACACTGTACAATTCCTGAAAGCAAGATCCAGGTTTTATTCCTTTCTGTGTCCTGCATTATCTATCACAAGGTTCCGCCAATGTTAAGCTGTCCGTATCATTGGCTGAATAAATCAATGAGTATCTGAAGGTATGAACCACAAAGCAAGTATATGGTTGGACTAACAAAATAGGTTTTAGAGCCTGAGACACTGGGAGTGAATGCTATCTCTTTTACTAGCTATTCGATCTGGGAAAATTTATTCCATTTGAATAAATACAGTGGGGTCTTCTGCAAATTGGAGATAACATTAATGAAAGCCTCATGATGTTGCTGTAATAGTTAAATGTAATAGTTCATGCAAATCATATGTAAGCTATAGTTGCCCTCTCAATCAACGGTAACTGGCATCTTGTTATTATTACTGTTGTAATTACTTCTAGTCTTGCTCCTGAGGTTCTGTTTTGAAGACGTGGTCGGGAAGTGCATGATATTTGCATGTTGTCAGTCTCCTAATGTTGAAGATCAGAGTCTAAATATTCTCCTTCTCTGCTGAGGTAACCTAAAATGGAGCTAAGAAAAAGAAATAGCAGCATTTGTTGTGTAGAAATGAAATGAACAAGGAATTTGGATCACTTTTCTTTTTCATATTCAAAAATACATGGAAAAGGGGCTGGCAAGAATAAAAAAAAAACAAAACAAAAAAACAAAACATAAACTGGATAGGGGAAGAAGAATCCGGTTAGACTTTTATCATCTTCTTCCTCCTAACAATAATACACCCAAGAGGACAAAAGGGAAGCCACCATTTAAATCCCCAAATGTGGAATATCAAAGTATCCCTAACGGCCTCATAAAAGATAGCCAACTGTCACATGTTTGAATCTAGTTTAGAGAAATATCACAAATGTGTGAGGAGACCTCAAAACATTTGAAGCCAGAGAATGTGCTAAAAAAAAAAAAAAAAAAGAATTAAACCAAATGAGTATGAAAAAATGTAGGTAGAGTAGTGGCAGCATGAGGAACAGATCTGCATAATTTTAACAGCATTTTATGAAGAAATATAAACTAAAACCTCTAGTGCCTTGTTAAGCCAGTGTCAGTAAAATGTAAGCCTCAATAAATGAGCGATGTGTTTGCCAAGGATGAAATCATCGCAAACACTCAGGAATAGGTTAACATTTAGGAATCTGGATTTCCACGTAAACATATAGGCTTTAAAATAGTCCACGGCAGTAATTGCAAAATGTTTTCAGAGAAGTTGCATTTATAGTACTGGTGTCATATAATTTACATGTGCTATTCCCTAAAATGTCTTTTGATGTGCAAATGTAAATAGCAAATTAGAACCAGAGGTTTACCCAAACAAACTATTTCAAGACATATGTAAAAATAAGCAGAAATTGTGGAAGTAGATGACTTTTCAGCTTAAAACGATTCAAGGGTTCTCTCGTAACTGACAGAATAAAGTCCCAATGCTTTAACGAGAGCCTTAACTCCATCCAAGACACATTCTCATTCTTCAACTGTGTTTTCAGCTATTCTCTGCAGAGTTCATATTTTATTCTTTAGCAATAACAAACTCTATGTAGTTTTGCTAGCTTTACAGTTGATGCTACTTTCTCAGTTGGGAAAAACCCTTCCCACTTCCTTTATTTGTCTAACCCTTACTTAGGTTTAATTCATAGCTATGTGTTTTCATGAAACCTACCTAGAACATCCAAATTTAGTTAAGAATGCGTAACACTTTCTAACATACCACGTCAGCCTTCATCTTTCTATTTACTGCCCTGCCTCCAGAGTAACTGCTTTATTCCTGACGCTTCCTTGAGTTTTTAAGCCAATCAAAGTCAAGAACTCTATTATTTATTTGTGTAAACTATGAGCCTGACATATAGTAGGTACATTATAAATGAAATCCTTTTTGAAGCAGGCCATTACTAATTTATATGTGTAAATCAGCACAGAATGGCCAGATTCAAAATTCAGAATTTTCTTATAGAGAAGCTTCAGAGGTCACAGATTATGGATATGTGAGTAGGGTGTGAGAAGGATGTTCCTCTTGTCAAGATGACACTTTTTGCTCAGGTGTGTGGGTGGCGGCCACAGATACCATTTTGAGCAGAGGTTAAGATGGTTAATATTGGAGCCATAAATCTTTTCTGAACATCTATATTCCAAGTGTGGGCATGTGCTTATGTCTAAGACATTCCAGATGTACAAGGAGAGATATGAGGTTACTGCAAACCTATGTTTTTGACACTATCTGAAATTGGCTGGTGTCTGCATGTGTTTGAGAGCAGAGAGTCTGGAGAAAGGGTGAGATTAGGAAAAGGCAGGTTCAGATTTAAGCAGTGTAAGGGCACAAGGACAAGAGGAATTTAACCAAGACTTATAATAAAAAGTGCAGAGGTTAACCCCCTTAGGAAACACAGGAAATTTAAGTTTATACTACCAGGTCACTCGGCTTGATAGCTTTTTAGTTTGCAAGTCACACTAACAAACATGATTTAATTTGAGCAAAATGATCTTGTGAACTAGATTCAGAGAATTTTGAACTGAATATGTGTTCAGACGTTATCGTGTCCCATACTTTAAAATACAATTGCCTGCAAAAGAATCTCATATTAATGTGCAATATGGACACAGATGAAGTTGCAGCTGAAATAAGGAAAAATACCTGGAAATACTGTTGCTTTTTAACTATTATGTTCCTTTTCCCTACCTAACTTCATTGCCAAGGACTCAATTCAGAATAGAGATTGAGAATCACTGATCTAGTAACACAATTCAATTTTCAACCATGAAGAAACTAAAGAACCGGGAAAGTGATTTTTCTTCTATCCTGTTGACATATATGGTCAAGCCTTTTGACTCGCATTGACTGTAAGAAACAGAGGCAACATACTACTAATCTCATTTTTTCAATGAAACACCTAAATCCTGGGACAACTATGTGACTCCCCAAAGTCAGAAAGCTAACAAATTCCAGGATCAGAACTAGAACCCAGGTCATCGGAACTTGCATGTAATGAGCCTATGCTACCTGCTATATTTATATATTTATAACAGCAATTATATTACACTGAAATTCACAGCCAACATGTCAGAATCAGCTTCAAGTTTTGTTTCCAACATATGCATACTAAAATTCCATCTTATTTCTATAAAATCAAACTTTACAGTGTTGGAACTTGAGATTTTGGAAAGCTCCCTGAGCTGTTTGGAAGCACTGTTATGCTAAGACCCAGTACAGATGTTTAGTAAATGCTGTATTAAAAAGCTGTTGCAGCCAGAGAAGTCTTTACAGGGCAGTATAAGTCAATTTATAGATGAGCAGTAGCCACCTGGAGGACTGTTTTGAGAAGGATTTTGAAAGTATTTGTAATCTCGGAGATGTCTACCTTGGGTTTAGAAATAGAGAACTGAGGGTCACATGCCGTATTTTTTATCCTCCTCCTGTTTTCTCAATTGATTAGGAAAATCAATAATTCAATATCTGGTCTTCATATTAGTAGACAACAGAACAAACATATTTCTGACTAGAATCAATCCTAAGTTTAGGCACATCGACATTCCGAAAGAGAGGGGGATTTACATTGGAGAAGTCTTCAACTTTGGCGTCTTTATTTCAGAACATATTCTATAGAACATTTTCTTTACTTTTTAAATATTAAGTATACACTAAGTTATGTTTGTTGATATGAAATTAAAATACTTAAAATTATAAATTAATTATACAAAATTATAATACTATAGAACAACAAAAGTTTATTTTGACATCTAACCTCAATCCCACTCATTTTCTAAGAGATAGCCTTGTTATCATTTTGGTTCATTATCCTTCCAAAATTTTCTATACATTTACATATATATACATACAAAAATTTAATACTGATGATACATTTGGAAACATAGATAACTCCGTGCTAGGAAGTGTTGACAGTCACGAATACCCATCCTGGGACTTGGCACCTGTAGCACAGTGGTTACGGTGCCAGCCACATACACCAAGGCTGGCAGATTTGAACCCAGGCCCCGCCAGCTAAAACGACAATGGAAAATGCAGTAAAAACTAGCTGGGCATTGTGGCGGGTGCCTGTAGTCCCAGCTACTTGGGAGGCTGAGGCAAGAAAATCACTTAAGCCCAAAAGTTGGAGGTTACTGTGAGCTGTGATGCCATTGCACTCTACCAAGGGTGACAAAGTGAGACTCTGTCTCAAAAAAAAAAAAAAAAAAGAATACCCATCTTATCTTGGCTGGGCATGATGTCTCACTGCTGCTGTAATCCTAGCACTCAGGGAGGCCAAGGCGGGTGGAGTGCTTGAGCTCACAAGTTTGAGACCAGTCCAAGCAAGAGTGAGACCTCATGTCTACTAAAAATTGGAAAACTAATTAGGTATCATGTTGGGGCCAGTCTTGCCAGCTACTTAAGAGGCTGAGGCAGAAGGATCACTTAAGCCCCAGAGTTTGACGTTGCTGTGAGCTGTGATGATGCCACGACATTCTAACCAGGGTGACAGAGTAAGACTGTGTCTCAAGAAAAAAAAAAAAATAGAATATCCATCTTTCACAAACTCCCCACTTTCTGATTTATGTTAAAATTTACTGGAGCTTTTGGGAAACACCTGAAAACAGTAAGAGCAAGATGGCAAGGCTATAGACTTTAACGCCTTTGCTGGAATATTGGAAGAATCACAAGCCTGCCTGAGAGGCACCCCCCCTCATCTGTTTCTGCTCTCCCCTAGAGGTCAAGAATCTGGTCTGCTTGAGGCTGACATGGCAAAGAAATGCAGATAGAAGCAACAGACTGATTGTTCTCATTTGAGAAGGAGAAGGAAAGTTTGGTCTTTGCATTGTATTTGTTTGTTTGTTTTTATTTTAGGTTAACGTGAGGGTGCAAACAACCAATTCACAATATTTCAATTTGTTAGGTAGAGTCCCTGTAGCAATTATGTCCTGCACCCAAAAGGTGCGCCATGCACCCTACATTATGCCCATTCAGTGGGACAACCCCAAACCCCTCTTACTTTCTCCCCCTCCCTCATTTCCATTCCCCCAACTTGAATTGAAAGTTTTTCTCCTATGCGGGCATGAATTAGATCATCTACTGCCTCATATTAGTATTGAGTAAGTTGGCTATTTGCTTCTCCATTCTTGTGATACTTTACTGAGAAGAATGTGTTTCATCTCCATCCAGATAATACAAAAGATGGGGAGTTTCCATCTTTTATGTCTGTATAGTACTCCATGCTGTGCATATATCACAGTTTGTTAATTGATTCCTCCTGAGGTATTGGGAATTTAGGTTTTATCTACGTCTTGGCGATTATAAATTGAGCTGTGATAAGCAGTCTAGGCATGAGCCCTAGATTGTTTACCACAGCTTATTGTGTTTTAGCCTGAAGGTGAAAGGTTTAGATGATGGCAAAAGTTGGAATTCAAATGATTTTTCTTTTAGTTGTTGAAAATCCTATTAACTCTCCAGTTTTCTGAATATTTATAAAATGAAAGGTATCAATACTAGTTAGCCTGAGTGTCTATGTATCATGAGGCTTGAAATAAAACCTTTTTTTGTGTGTGAATGGGTAAAAAATATTGAAAACATTTGTCCCTAATTCACTGAATTACCACTGTAGAAAAACAGAATTAAAAGAAGAAGTCATTGTACTCTATGCCCTTTTGGATTTTTTGTTTGTTTGTTTTAGTCGTGCATAATTCACCTACTTAGGTTGATATTTAACCCTACTGAAACCTATTTTTTTAGGGATGGCCTGGGTGTTAATGGTGATTTTGTACATTTTACAGTTTTATAATGTGTTAAGTGGAAAAAAAAATTATTTTCCATTTGGCAGATTTTAGTTTTTATTTTTCACTTACAAAATGTCTAAATCCCAAACTCACACTATAGAGTTGTAATGTTGGTTATAGTTTTATTTTTGAAAATTTGCAGATGGGGTTAGTTGCTAATTCTTTCTTATTATTTTCTCTAAAGCAACATAAGTTTTGAAGTATAAATGAGAAAGATTTGAGAGGCCTGGTACAAGATAAAAATTTAGTTCACATTGTTTCTGAGGGTAAATTTTATCTTCTGATTCTGATAGTCTACTAATATGGACGTAAGTAATGTATAATTCTAAAGGTATATGTCCCTTTGCCCTTTCCTTTTAAACCCTTTTGAAGGAAGAAACTGCTATGCACTAGTCCACAAACCTGCAAGTCTATATTCTGACTGCTTACCAAATTTACCTCTGTACCTTTTACAATGTGGATGCCAGGCCCCATCTACAAGTTTTTGGTTCGCGCACCTTATGTTTAAAAACTTATCAAGTGATTCTAATACACAAAATTATACGCCATACTGAGTCAATTGTAGAAGATTCAGTATTTGATGGAACTTTTCAAAATTAAAATACATAATCCCTAAACTGAGATATTTTGCATCCCTTTGTAATGGTTATAGTCTAGAATAAATATAATTCAAAAACCACTCGAATCCTCACATTCGTAATTTTCCTCTGTCTAATGTCAGCATTTGTGTCCATCAGCAGCAAAACAGATTATGAGAAATCCAGGAGCCCAGCCTTGTGGATTAATTATCCTCTTTAATGGAAATGGTTTCAATGGACTTGGGATATATGAGATGCATTCAATGAATCACTAAGAATATTCAAAAAGGAAAATAAATCTACCTTTCTTCCTTCCCCTAGAATAATGCCTCTGGATATATATTAATGCGTCAAGTTGCATAAACATGACAAAGTTATTATAAATATTTTCTTACTTATCTCCAGACTCTTCCTTTATGAATATATTACACTATAGTAATTCTATTTAATAGTAACCTAGCAACAACATACCTAGAGGAGGCTTTTATTTCACTGAAGGTGAAAAGCTGTGCAACAGATAGACTATGTAAGGCTCACATTCTCCATGGGCTAAGACATGAGAAAATATTATCATCAGCTCTACTCCCCACCAAAAAAGTTAGGCTACCTATAAGAAAAATCTTAATTCTTTCCCTTTTACCTTTTTTTCCAAAATATTCAGACATTTGTGATAAGATCTCTATAGAAAAAAAATGAAAATCAGCAATGAGTAATTTAATTATATACATTTTATTTGTATTTGTTAAAGATTGGATGCATATTTTTAGACACACACATTTAATATGTGGATTTTAATTACTTTATTGGGTCACCCTTCCCACCTTGACTGAAGCTCTGGATGACATAAGACGTGAAAAGTTGATAATTTTTCTTCAGATTTTGACTTTTCTATCCTAAGTCATTGATCTGCTTGTCTAGGTGGGTGTAAATGTTGCCTTCTGTTCTTGAGACAATTTGTTCATAGAGGAGTTTGAATAATTCTTGCATTTATTATTAGCTGGAACATTTCATTGATCTTTATGATGAAATGTGCAATAAGAAAATAAAGTGTTATTGAGATAATGCATCATTTTTCTTTTTGTAACTTTATTTTTGAGTCTGTATATTATTCTTGTTGCTACACCATTGTTGCTTTATTTTCTCACACAATAAACATAACTCGATATCACCTTTAAAATATGGTGCCCCCTGGCAGGAAAACATCTTCAGAGAAACTTTGTTATTAGCATACATATGGGTATGCAAATATGAAAAACTATTTACACAAAACTTTCTCCAAGGAATTAAAGAGCTTTTAGCCTTTTTACCTATTCACTTCAGAGACTTTAACCCAATTCTGAAAGATGGGTAGAGAGTCGATATTATTACTGCATCTTCTTTTTTTGTTCATTAAAAAGTCTCTGTGTCTTCTTGAGCTCCAATTGAGAGATTGATTTAGTATTTAGCACTATCAATTCCGTATAGCTTTTAAGATGAATTTAAAAAGGCAAACAGTAGTGAGGGAGACTTTACTGTGTAATTTTAATAGAATGATATATATTTACATATACATGATGATCATTCATTTAGTATGAGTACAAGCCTATAACACAGCATATATTCAACATGCATCTCATGTAGTCTGTGTATGTGTGTTTATGTTTATTGCGGAATTATTTTTGTGGCTTATTTGGACATAGCGTTGCCATTTAAACCATTCAGATAGTTCAAAAATATTAAACAATCATTAATGCAGGACATTTAAAAAGAGAATAAAGTGTTAATTTTAGTTCGTAGTAGACTAAAAGAAAGACACTATGAACTCATATTATAGGTTAAAGTAATTGCTGACTCCAGGGTGGGAAGTACTTTGAATGTGAACCTGCCAGCTCTGGAGAGAGAGATGTATTGAATAGCAGTCAATAGCCACTTGGGGATTTTGGTCACTTGAGAGAATTCTTTTCTTTTCTGTCTGAGGGGACTGGAGGATAAGGTTGAGACTCAAGCTTTCATCTTAAGGAGATGAAAATCATGTCAACCAGAGCAGCCCAACTTTGGTAGACAGAGTTGAAGACCTCTAACCTGGGAGAAAGGAGACAACTGCTCACTGGCTTCTCTTTCATAGGCTGATACATCAAGAGTGGTTATATTGTTAGAAAGCATCTGAGTGCTTTCCCTTCAAGACGAATATATGGCAGGACTGTTCGCTTTGACCATTCCTCTTCAACACGGTACTGGTGGTCTTAGTCAATTCCATCAGAAAAGAAAAAAAAGTTTGCATTCCCACCAGCAATGTAGAAGTGTTCCCTTTTCTCTGCATCCATGCCAGCATCTCTGGTTTTGGGATTTTTTTATGTGGGCTAATCTTACTGGAAGTTTGGGAATTTTGATCTGGCTGTTATATCCATTCTTGGTGTGAATTAATTTGCCCATGGAAACACTTGTTAAAGCTTGATGTCTCCAGATAAATAAGAAAGATCATTATTACCTATAGTAACTGGTTTTCTATTTTGAGATTTTTTTTTTATTATTTGAGACAGAATCTCACTTTGGTAGGGTACTGTGGCATCACAGCTCACAGCAACCTCAACCTCTAGGGCTTAGGTGATTCTCTTGCCTCAGCCTCCCAAGTAACTGGAACTACAGGCTCCCACCACAACCGCCAGCTAGTTTTTAGAGACTGGGTCTCACTCTTGTTCAGGCTGATCTTGAATTCCTGAGCTCTGGAGATCCATCCACATTGGCCTCCCAGAGTGCTAGGATTATAGGCATGAGCCAATGTTTTATTTTTGCCTTAAAATATTTAAATGTTAGTTATTTTATTTATGTAATAGTTGTATATATTTATGGGGTACATGTGTACAATGTGTAAGTAATAATCAAATCAGGGTAATTGGGATATCATCAACTCAAGCATTTATCATTTCCTCATGTTAAGGACATATAAATTCCACCCTTTTAGTAATTTTAAAGTATACTACAACTTATTGTAGACTATAGTTTCTTTGTTGTGCTATCGGATATTGTTCATCTATCTAATAATCTAGCTATATTTTTGCATCCATTTTACCAGTCCAACTTTATCCTTCTTTGGAGGTTTATGCATTCTGGGCCAAATCACCATAGTAAAACGTTTAGTAGATGAGATATTTAAGTTTATTTACTAAAGAAAGGAAAAGACTATTTGTAAAACATGAAAGATTTATTCGATCTGAAGAGAAACGAGAGTATTAGGAAAAGAGTATTTGTGAATTTTAAGATAATTGCAAGCAAACATTTTATAATGGATTTTATGTATGGAGGTTAAAGACAGGGAGATCATTTGCCAGATCTGTGTGCTCGGATAAAGATCCTTCTTTCGGCACTCCCTAATAATAATGCAAATATTAAGATCTATCTATTTTCCCTATATAGGGAAAAATATAACAACTGCAAAAGATGAAACCCATGGATTGAACATTTTAAATATTCATTCTGTAAATCTGAAATTAGACCTAAGCTTTTGTATGAATCAGGATGGCATTAAATATTATTCCGACTTGATCTTTAGTGATTTCCTTCTTTGAATGTGTCATGTGATCTACCGATGGGCACTTTTCTTCATGTAAACTGGGAAAGATGAGGCTGATGAGACAGGTTGGTCTAAAAAACTGTGTTTCCATGAGACCCTCCCCATTCTCTGGAAACTACTGCTTGGCCGACATGTGTACCTGATAATGAACTACAGATCTAAAATATCATAGTCCTTGCCCTCCTAACTTCACAGTTAAGTCATGCAGATAGACATGCAAGCAGATGGTAACTGCACGTGTTGCTGTTGTTTGCAGGTATGTGCTATCCTGACTGTCATTACAAGATGCAAAGAAACCCACAGCGTGTATCTCCTCAGTACTTCTGGGGTTGTGGGTGAGTTCATTGCAAACCTCATTTGCTTTCATCATCTATACTACACATTTCTCAAGAAAATAAGAGAATTAAAAATCTGCAAATGTTATTATCACACTTTTTTTGATAAAGCAGCACCTTAGTATGATACCACAATAATCATAACTTTCATTCAGGACATCCAGAGATGTCTTTGTTACTACTGATGCCTTCATATTCTCTAAAGACCTTTAAGCTTTCTTGAAGTTGAATAGTCCTTTGAATAATTGCCATTTCTACTAATAAACTAATTTGGTGGTTCTCTCCAGGCCAGCAGAGGATGGTTTTAAATTTGATCCCTGATGAGAAAAGCGCATTTAGCTCAATAGATGGCGCTGTGATATAAATTAGTAAAGTTATACAATTAAAAAAAGTGAACAAACAAAAACACACACACCAAAAATGTAATCACTACCTTTTTATTTTCCCCCTCTCTCAAACAGACTTCATGAAACATTAATCAATTCAGGGAAGCTAATAAAATGCCTGCAAAGTGAATCCCAATGTTATTTAAATTATGGCTGTTTATCAATAAACAGAGGAAATGTATGGGCCAGCTATTAGAGTATGCCAAAAGGCAAGCTGATTAAAATAAATTTGGATCATATAAAGTTTGAGGATATTTCTGATGCAGGGAATAAGGTTTGGATTCATCATTGTTTGCATGGTCAACTCCATTATCATTTTTTCTTTCAGGGCATCAACTTTGACAATCCCCCTGTTGAAATCAAGTAGTCTATTCAGCAAATTATTTTGTAAATCTTAAAATCCTGCCAGCTCTTTGCCTGACACACCAGTCTCCTTAATATGTCAGAAGAGTGTCTGTCTGCCACAGTGAAATAACATTTATTTTTGTTTTAAATTAGAAAACAAAACAAAACAAAGCAAAACACTAGGATTGAAAAAAAATAGGACTGAACCAGCTTGACATGACATTTAGCTGAATTCCACCAAGGGTGTTTCCATTGGAAGGATGAAGAAATAGAAAGAGAGTCTATTTCTAGATGAGTCCAGAAGATGAAATATGCTGCAGTTGAAAGGAGCCGGGGGAGGTGAGGCTGGCTGGAGACCAGGCATTTGTCTTCTATCATCACAAACTTTACATAATAATAGTCTTGAATCATGTATAAAAGGTTTTTATTTTATAGAAATTAAGAGCCAGTGTTTCATTTGGTGTTTAGTAGTATGTTACCCAAGTAAGAAATTAGAAAACAAAGGAGAGTCAAGTATTATATTCTGATTTAGAAGGTAAGTCTTGCAGAAGGTGATCTTGCCTAGTTTACAGCCCACTTTTGAGAGAAGTATTTGGTAGAGTGAAAATCCCATTCCAGTGGTGCGTACTCTGATGATCTGTCAGTGGTAACTTGGGGAAGCTTGATTTTATTCAGATTCAATTTGTCGATACCTTGCATCCTGGGATGACATAAGGGGTTCAGACTTATATCCTTGTAAATGTAGAATCTCTTACATGTCACCTTGGATGATCCCGAGAGACAATGTAATGAAACAGGGGAGACGTAAAGCTGGCCGTTAGGATACAGCATTTCTATTGATTTCTCTCTCTGGACACATTTTTTCTCTTATATTACAATAGGATTTAAAAAAGGATTATTTCTGGACTTCCTATTAACACTGGACGTCTATCATTATTTCCTTTTTCTAATGTTAAATGTAATAGAAGTTGTAAAATTTAATGACCTCATTACCACAAATGTTAAATTGCATTTTATAATAAAATATTAAACTGGTGATTAGTAAATCTGTGAAAACATATAGTAGTGAATTTCTATGTGTTCCTAACATCAGCAGTATTTTTTGGAAATAAGTTTGATAGAAAGAAGTTTCGATTCATTTACAGAGCTTTTGGTTTCCTATCTCTCTTTTCCCTCCTTTTCTTCCTCTCACAGTATTTATTGAGGGGTTAGTGTGCACTAGGCACTTTACATGGTGCTAGGGATACGCCACTCACAAGTCAAACTTTGACTTGGCCTCTTAGAGCTTACAGTACGTTCAAGGTCAAAAACAATCAGAGCGTGGAAAGAGATGAGTGCTTGGAAGAGTGAAGTACAGACAGACAAATTACTCTAAATCCACCCAATTCAAAAGCGGAGTCTTCCTCCTTGTGGTCACCAATATTCATATTTCCCTTTTTCAGAAGGTTTAGAGATGACACCTTCATGTAAAAACTCTTGTGGCACAGGGAAAATGACCAGATAAGATCTGTACTAATTTCCTAGAACCACCGTGGCAAACTTCCACTACAGGGTAGCTTAAAACAGCAGAAATTAAATTTTCCCGCAGCCATAGAGACTAAAAGTTCAAAAGCAAGGTGTCAGCAGGATCATGCTCCCTTCAAACGCTCTAAGAAAGAATCCCGTTTTGTCCCCTTCAGCTTCTGGTGACCTTGACAATCCTTCAAATTCCTTGGCTTGTGGCAGTGATACAGGGTTCCCCCACTGAGGGCTAGGCAGGGAGCCCCATATTCTCCACAGCTGGGTGAGCTCAGAAATAAGACCCCTATATCTAGGCACAAACAGGCTGCCCTTTACAGGGCTACCTCTGGGCTCCAGCAAGGTCAAGAACAAAGCAACCTGAAAAATTCCGGGAGGCTCCTCTTTGATTAGGAAGCACACACCCTAATTCCTTGCCTGAGCCCTAAACTGCAAAGACAGCATTCCTGTGCTCATTGTAGGATTATTTTGGGATTATTTTTTGCCTGAATACTCTGGCCAATTTTTCATGGATAGACATGAATTCCAGATAGACATGAACCCCCTGCCTGCAGGACAGGGAAAGTAGCATTTAAACCTTCTAGACTAAAGACTTAGGGGGCTTCCCACTTGGAACCCCCCCCAACTGCTGGAGGGTCTGTTCTCCCTCTTCTGTTTGCCCTCTTTTGCTCACCATGCTTTTCAGTCTTTCTCCCTGTCTACAAACTATCCTGTTGCTAACTGCATGGTCTGTGGTTTCATTCTTTGAACCCCAAGACCAAGGACTCAGAAAGAGAGCAATTCTGGCAACATTGCCACCTTCACATGGTCTTCTCCTCTTTGTCTCCTGTGTCCTCAAATCTCTCTTTTACACAAATCATTAAAGTCAGAACCCACCATAGTTCCAGAGGATGCCATGTAAATTGATTACCTAGACAAACACCCTATTTCCTTCTAAGTTCACATTCATAGGTTCTAGATAGACATGAATTTTTGGAGGACACTATTCAACCCAGTCCATTCTCATTTTATAATAAAAATTTAGTATCCTAAGGGAGAAGGAGATAGAAAGGAAGAAAGTGGAAGTGGAGATTTAGTCAATGTAATTTATGTTTATTTTTAATGATTATAGATACTATCTGTGTGTATTAAGAGAAGATGGAACATGCCTTTATAAAAATTATATGTTTATACACGAATAGTACAACTATGTTTCCATCTAACGGTTCATAAAGTACAGTCAATTCACAGACAGTTAGAATCCTGGCTTAGGTCCAGATCTTACGGAGGTCAGTAGCTCCATCTTCTTTGCCTACTGGGCCAGAGGAGAATGTCTTTTCTTTCCCCCGCATAACTTTTCAAAGAAGACACTAATGAGATGGTCAAATGACAAAAGCCACAGGAAGATGCCAAACTCAACGCTGGAACCATCACAGAACAGAATAATTAGCCTTTGAATTATTGAGACTGTGAAGAATTCTTGACAACATAATGATTTCACTGAATTCCCTTCTAATTCTCTTCAATTCAAAATCAATTTCAAATTTACTCTTCCTCCCATTACAGATGACATATTTAACGCGAGGAATTTTAAACAATGACAACATGAAATCTTTTTATGATAGATTTGTTGCTAAGCCCTCAAGTTACAAATCAGACTTTTTAAGACAAGATTTATGTTCTTTCCTTTTTTTTTGCAATCCTTGGTGAATTTTCATTGGGAGTTTGCTTCTGTAAATGCAAAGAAAACTAATGTTCCAAAATGTTGTACTTTTCCCCTTCTTGGAACGGACCCCAGTTAAGTGTCAATTTCGAGTGAATATGGTCTTCACTCTATGGTTTCTTTCCTTCCATCATTCTCTTTTTTCTTCCTTTATTGCCTTCAGGGACTAGAGATGGTTCTATAGTGGGGGGCTAAACTTTAATCAATGAGTATCAACTTTTGTTGTTGTTAAACTGCTCTAAAAGACTACTGAACAGAATTCAAGCTTTGCATAAAAAATAAAGCCCATTCTGCAAGTTTACATGAATTATCTAGAAATATATTCTGGTGTATAAAGATGGGAAGAGGATAGAAAAAGTTAAAAATAGGTTTGTCTAAGGTCACTCAGCAACCTTGGATTCTATTTGAGAGTAGAATGGGACCCTCTCCAGCCTGTGTGTAGCTGGAGCTTTGGGTAAATTTTATAAACTTCTCAGTTTAACCAATTAAAAAATGTGCCTTCTTTGTACAGATGCCTCATGCAAGGCACCCTTCTCTTACTGACACAGGCTGAGTAGAGCTGGATTCATCACTCACTCAACCCCTCCTGTGGACTCTTTCCCCTAGCTGCTAGCTGTACACCCTCAGGGGCCTGATTTTCAAAACAGGCTTTCTTTTTTTCACCTCCACTTTCTTTAGCTTTGATTGTTAGTCTTTATTTTTCATAATGTCTCATTTTCCTCACACAGAAAGGAGATTTTAGAAGTTTGAGAAATAACTATTGCTTATATTTATCAACAATCATTGAGCAAATGATTACCTAGTAAGTATCTAGCCTCTGTGTAACATCTAGAAAGGTACGTGGCCTAGAGAGGCAGTGAAATCCCATTGATTTTTGTACGGACTGTTGGGGTTTGGATTCTGTCTCCACTCCTTCTGGCTGTAAGACTTTAGGCAAGTTATTTTATTGTTGTCCAAAAAGTTTACTTTAAGCAATGAAAACAGGATTATATGAGTTTAAAGGATTAATGCATATGAAATTATTTTAAAAAGGAAATAATGTGTTTTATAAAAGTGCTAGCATTATGTTTTTAATGAATAAGCAATAATAAACAAAGACACTGAACATAAAGAATTTGTTATCTGATAGATCCTACTTAAAATTATGTAGAAATAATTATTATGTGATTGCCAAGGATTATTAACAGATTTTACTAATAACACAGAAAAACTAGATACAATTTTCTTCTAAGAAACTGAAGATACAGTTTCTTCATTGTCTTCTTAATTCACTCATAGACACAAAATTATATTTGTTATATCTAATTTTGCCAAGTATAGGTTGAACATTATTGATGATGCTCAAAATAAGAAATTGTCCTTTGGCTTCTACCTTAATTTGAATAGGAATAATCTAATATTTAATCCGTTTCTGTGTGTGTGTGTGTGTGTGTGTGTGTGTGTGTCTGTGTGTGCGCGCGTGCGAGAGAGAGAGAGAGAGAGAGAGAGAATTTTGAAGATATTATTTTAATTTTTCTATTAATTCCATTAAAATAAAATAAGTGATAAACAAAACAAGAGTGTTCACTGGTCTCTGTTCAATAAATGGTGCTGGGAGAATTGGATTTCTATATGTAAAAGACTGAAACTGGATGTGCACCTTTCTCTCCTCACAAAGATTGATTTGAGATGGATAAAGGGTTTAAATTTAAGGCATGAGATGATAAAAATCCTCAAAGAAAGAATTGGAAAAATACTGGAAGATATTGGCCTGGGGAAAGACTTTATGAGGAAGACTGCCATGGCAAAAGCAACAACTGCAACAATAAACAAATGGGACTTAATTAAACTGAAAAGCTTCTGTACAGCCAAGGAGACAACAACCAAAGCAAATAGACAACCTACCCAACGGGAAAGGATATTTGCACATTTTGAATCTGACAAAAGTTTAAT